>JBAMIE010181924.1:0-25490 GCA_037177295.1 Kaempferia parviflora | reverse complement strand
TATTTTTTTAAACCCAACCATCATGAATAAAAAAGGGAGATCCTTATTAACTGACTAATATACCTAGATTTGTCATACGGCTGCACAAGAAGAGTGCTCCCATCTGGTGTACTAATTTGTGCAATGCTCTTCAAGCTGACAGGAGTTCCATAGTACTCAACCTGGAAGGAAATGAATTCTCATGACAACAAAATATATCAACAAGTCAGAAAAATAGACTGAAAACAGAATCAAGAGCATTTTTGCTCTTCTCTCATCAAAAAGGGTCGGTGTTATCGGGAAAAAGAATTCAATACAACCCAGAAGTACAAAACGCATGAAGTAGAACTGCTGAAATATCTTTTAGGATTGCTTGGTGGAAAAGAAGAAATGAAAAGTCCTCAGTTACATCTTGTAGAGGTATTTTTCTTAGAGAGTAAAATAGGATTGGTTGTTAAATGAAAAATTCAAAATGAAGACATAGAAACTGCTGTTCATTTTATTTAGGACATAAGAAACATACACTATCTCAAGAACTATCATCTCTGTTATCTAATACTACCAAAACATCAACAAAAACAAGCATATTGTGTCAGAAATAGCCTTTAGCAAGATAAATAGAAAACCTCAACACGGTCAAGCATGGAAGGATTTGCTCTTCCTGTTCTCACTGCATTAAAACTTGTTCGGACAGTTTCAATAGTTCTCTCCATCCTATCTCTCTGAAAGATCATTGAACTTATGGAGATTTGATATAATCATTTCAATATCAGCCTTACATCCAAATAATCACAGCAACTTACAGCATCCTTCTCAATCACAGATTTCTCAGCCTCAATTTCTTCAATGGTTGCGCACTTGATGATTCCTTCTCTGAGAATATGCAAAATATGTCAATGGAAATGATAACTTCCAGAAACTTTAATGATGCATATGAAAGAGACTAACCTTCTCTTGAAGTGTTTATTATTGCCCAAGTTCTTGCAAAATAATGCAGTTGTTCCCTCCTTTAAAATTGAATAGGTGAAAGATGAGCTCCATGAGGACAAATGCGTGTACATATTCCCATTATGGACATTTTCTGCACAAGAAAGAAACATAGAACGAACTGATTCTGTTACACTAAAATTGAACCTTAAAAACAAAGAAGTGCTATGGGGATGAAAAATCTAAACTCAAGTTTATGGATGCAAGAATTCACTCATGCAAATTCTTTTCCCCCCAATACACTTGTATTAGCACATCATACAATTTAGTAGTTGCACTGTGAAGAACTCCCTACTTATGGCCGTACCTCTTACAACAAAATATAGTACTCATTTCCACATAGCAACTCACTACTCATGCAAGCATAAGAAGTTTCAGTGATAAGGAATAAAAACGTATACAAGAACTACAGAGAGAAACAATATCAACAAAATCAAAGTGAAGAATTGCAAAAGTTCCACTATATAATGATGTAATAATTCCAAATGTACTTAAATGTGGGGGAATTTTGTTTATAAATTAAAGGTTATGGTCCTCTGTCCATAATAGATGCACGTACAAAATTCCATTTTTTATAACTCATTCATCGACCTTATGCTTGGTCACTGAACTGCAAAGCTACCAATGAGTAACCCATAGACCGCTATCTCTGCCAATTCTCTTTTTTGTGTCAAGCTTTCTTGCCTCAAATAATATCTTTTTCGATTCTTTATGCAGCCGTTTCACCGAAAAACTATCGGCAGTGCTACGAAATTAGAAAGCGACAGTGAGGAAAGCGGAAGAACCTGGCACTTTGACGGAAAGGGTTCGCGATGGTGAGACACCAGGAGCTCTGAGGCTTGGATAGACGAACCGGGAGGAAGACAGGGTTCGAAGAGCCATCGGAGGCTAATGGCGAGAAGGGGGCGAGGAAGGAACGAACTTACGACGAGGCAGGGGAGGGGATAAGGGGGCAGAACGGCCACGCGGCCGACACTCTATCGGATCGGGTCTGCTTTTAGCCCCTGGATTTGTGTTTCAGGTTCTGTTTTCTGAAATTATTTTTAGATTAATTAATTAATTAATTTAGTTTACCTTAAATATAACACACGTTACGTAAATATTAGAAAAATATAATACCCTAGTCCTCTCGTAGTCGTACCTTAACCACCGCCCCATACTTTCAAACTTAGCACCTACTGACAGAAAGTGCACTATCATACTCCAAATATTCCTATCTATCTCTACTTGAAAGTTCTCACTGCACCAACATTCAAAATATAATTGCATGGCTTAATTGTATATATGTCTTCCACACTCTTCGTCCCGTGAAAATAAAAGTGTAAAAAATAAACCTGATCTAGCGATCTAATCCGAATCGATCTGAAATAAATAAATTTAGATTAGAGATTTTTAGATTCGGATCACGTTCGAGTTGGAGAATTTTGGGTTAAAAATTTTTAGATTGGGTCGGGTCGAATTTGGATTGACCTGAATTTAGGAGTTAATTACTTTTTAAAGTTAAATTAAATTTTATTTTAAAAATTAAGATATTTTTATATATATTAATATAAATGTTAGTATAATAGTGATAAAATATTGAGATAAATGTGAAGAATTATTAGTAAAATAGTCAAAAAAATATTTTAAATTGGGTTATACGGGTTGTCTGGGTCGGATTCGGGCTGAGGGGTTTCGGGTTGAGTTCGGGTTCGGGTCGGGTTCGGGTCAGGTTCGGATTGAGAGTTAAAAAAAATCCAACCCGACCCGAATTCGACTCAACTGGATCCACCTGAATTGACACCCCTATGAGAGATTGTCACATGAGATTTGGGAATCAAAACTCAACCATCCGAGCATGCCCCTCCCCTATGTCTTGACTACTTGCATTAATAGCTAGTAACCACCCGTGATTTACCTCATTTGTGTTGGCTTAGAGACGAGTTAACGGGGGCGTTGGAGGCGAGTGAATCACCTTTTTACTGCACAAGAATATCTTTTCTTTGTATGCCCTCCATTATGGAGCTTTGGAGGTGGATGTGAGTTTTGAGAGATATTATCAAGGAAGTATAGTGTCAACAAAGGTTTATCACTTGACCTTGTCTTCCTTGATTCATTATTTTTGACGAGTAAGAAATAGTAAATTTTTTTAGAGATGGGCAGTTAAATATTAAGAAGATTGTTAGGAGTGTGCAAACTCATATATATTGGTCTCTAGGAGCAAGAGTGGTGATCCTATCCCAAGACCCTCGATGTTTGACTCGTCAGTGTACTGGCAAGAATGTTGACCCTCGCTCTGAAGATTGTTGGAGAAGACAAGTGAATAATGGTAGGAGGCGTGAGAGTAGTCAAGTCTGTCTTAATGCAAATACACATTCTTTTCTTTCAGTACTATTCTTTATATCTTTTTAGTGCACCCCTCATCTTTCTCCTATTCAATGATGTTGCATTTATTATAAAAGATTTTCATTTTGTTTTCTTCTATATAATTAATAAAGTTACAACATATTCTAATCATTCCTCTTTCCGCATGATTGTGGATCATTAATGGACATTTAATGTCAACCAATGATGAGTAATTAATGTCGGCTATGCTAAATCATTAAATCACGGATAAAATAGCACCCAAAAGCAATATTCACTTGAGCCAAAGTAAGCCTTATTTCCCGATCGGCTACTCTGTTGCTCAAGGGCCCAAGTAGATCAGCTCATCGACAAGCTTAGAATATGCCTCCACCTAGCCGCAATTAGAACCCACTCGGTATTACTTAGATGGAGTGACAGCCATTTTAGGTGACACATCAACATCAACGCCCGATTGGTTGTAGGATCTCTCGATGGAAAGGTATAAAGTTAATCGATTAGTCAGGAATCACATTTACCTGTGCGTTGACCACGACTTTTAACCGTCATATCACCTCCAATGTTGACTCCCAGACTCAATGTAGCATGTCTATGGACTGTCACATTAGGCGGCAATGGCGGAGCTAGAAATTAGGTTCTACCCGGGTTGATGTGGGACTGATGGTGATATTGAACCCTAGGTTTATAGTGTGAAATTTACTTAAAAATTAAGAAAATGTGAATGTATAATTAATAAAATAAAGAGATATTTGGGTGGGACCTCGGGCTAAAGCCCGGGTAGAGAGAAGCTAAGACGGAGCACATTTGTGGCTATTTGGGTTGTAGCTCGGGGTCCAATGGGGACGAGAAAGAGATTTACATGAGAGGAAGGAAAAAAAAGTGAGAGAAAGAGAAGGTTGGACCAGGTCGGCAGTTGCTGAAAGAGGAGGTTAACCCTGGTGAGTGGTGACGATGTTGGGCTGTTGGCTTCGGTGGAAATGGGAGGCTAGTATAGCGCAAAGCCCGGAGATGATGGGGGCTAAAAAAATTAGGGGCTAAATTGAATTTTGATAAAATTCGAGCCGCTAACTGGAAGATAAACTAAATATCTCATCGGTTTATAAATTTGAGAATTTTGGAGGATCCACTTTTCTGTAGTTGCTTCTGATTCATATCACGAGGACCAGACGAACATGTAATTTACTCGTAGAAAGGTAAAGGAATCGGAGAGTGAGCCCAAACGCGATCTGGCGATGCCTTCGCAGGCACCGCCCAATCCGAGGACAACCATGAGCCGCTCCGTCGGAAAATCTGCGCAACAGCTCACCCGCTCCTCTATGCAATCTGCTTTCCAGCTGCCCCCTTCCGAGGAGGAGGCTGAGGCGGGGATCTCCGTATTGATGCAGTGAGGATGGCTTATCTCGCTTTCTTAGTCTGACTTGTGTTTTGTTGATTGTGTCCTTTCTTCGTAAGAATTCATATGTAGCCAAAAAAAAAAAAAAAATCGCGGCAGACTAAAAGTGAGATTTTTTATTTTATTTTTCGAGTTTTGTGTGTATGTTTTTGTTCCCTTGCGTTTCTTGAGCATTCTTTTGCTCTTCCACAGAAAGTTGAAGCTTAACTGATAACTGATTTGTTGTCTTAGTTGCACAACGAAATAGTTGGGTCTAACAGGATGATGATGACTGATGAGGCGTACAATCAAGTCTATTAGGAGCTTACGGTTTTTGCAAATTAGACTTTTGTTAATCTTGCAGTTGTTGTATGGTTACTAACTGCAGTAAGCTTCATAGTTTGTTGACAAGGTTACAGAAGCAACCACTACCAAAACATGAGGTCCAACTATAGTAGTGGGCAGATCTTTTCTGTCCATTGAGCAAGGCTATGGTAACACTCAGATTTTGAAATCACTCTTAGTTGCATTAAGTAGTACTCAAACACTAGTTGTTCAATTTGTCTGATTATAAAAGTAAAACCAAGTTAAAGACCACTTGTGGATTTTCTTAATCAAAGAAAAAAAAAACAAGAATGGGACAAAGAGTCTAAGATGAATGATGAACAATTACTAGTCCTTTTATAGATTAATATTTGTTTTCCCATAACGTTACAATTTAGTGCATAGTTCTATCCATCTATCTCACTACAAGGAAAACACCAAGTAACCATCATCTAGTGGGAGTTACTTGCTCTACTAAATTTCAAACATTTATTTCAAGGAATTAGCCAAACCCCTTGGATTCTAATGAAATAAAAAACTAACTTTATGATAACTAATTTTATCCAATGAAATGAAAAAGGGGATTTAGCAGGAATTCTAAGGGTGCTGACGTTTCATCCAATTCCTCGTACCTATGTTGGATACCCAAAGAATATGAGTGAGGCACTGGCATCCCTATTGGATCATGTAAAAATTTTAGAAATGAGATGAAACACTTACATTCACACCTATGTTTGATAGCCATAGCTTATTCTAAGTAACATAAATCAATGGACATGTGTCAGGTATTTCTTTTTTGATTTTTACTCAAAGGTTGTATTGTCAAGCAAGGCCTAGATTCTAGGGAATGTTTTGCTGTTATCTTGGTGAATGAACAAAAGGTCAAATTAGCGAAAGTAGCAGGACTTACTGAAATTGCAACAGTTTCATCTATGACTAACAGAAAGCTGTCATAGTTTTGCCTCATTGGTCTTCAGTTGGCTATGGAGAATTGAAATGAACCCTGTATGTTACTGTTATGTTTGAGCAGAAGGCACAGAGGTATTCTGTATGAATAAGTTTTGACTTAGTTTCAGTTACATTTTCGCAGGATATTTTTTTCAGAGACACGCCTTCAAGGACCACCAAAGATTCTCTCTCTGTTCAATTTATTATCCGTAAATCCTTTTCTTAAGGTAACAAACAAAATCTTCCCTTTCATTTATATCGGCAATTTACAATTTGCTTCCGGTTGCCGGTCTATTTGTTGCCACATGTTTGTCCCTTATGTATTCATTTTAACTGATGCATTGTAGATGCATTGCAGTTCTATATCAGAGATAATGTGATACAGACATAGAAAAAGAGAGCATCACAAATAAGTTACTGAAGTTATTTGATCTTTACAATCCTAATGGGTTGTTGTGATGTGTGAATTATGATTTGGAGCACTAATCACTTGAAAAAAAAAATCTAATCATGAAACTCAATCAGATGAACTGGTCATTACCACAAAGCAGGTTTCCATCAATTGAGTCCTTAGTTAAGATCCTTAGACTAGAATATCCTTTTGGTACAGAAATTAGATAATGTATAAGTAATGTATCTGTTAATAGGAAAACAATTGTTTTTTCTTTTATCCAAATGCTTATTAACTAATTGCTCCTCAAACACTTTGTTCATTTACTAGTTAAGTTAATTGCTACTTCAATTTTTTGACAATCATTGTAAACTAACAATTTGGTATCTAAAAGTATGAAAGGTATGGAATGAAATGAGTCTCTCTCTCTCTCTCTCTCTCTCTGGATCATTCAGCTTCAATCCAAAAATTGGAGTGGAATCATAGAGGAATGAACCATTTCCATTCTATTCTAGTCCATCCACCCTACCAAATACTCCTTGATACCTTGGTCTATAGCAAAAAACCTTTCCTGTTGGCACAAAACTTGCACTTCAACTTCTTACCAGGTCATCCATTTTACTCCACATTTTCCTTGCAGTCTTCATCTACACTTTTGTCAATTTTCCCTTTGAATGTGCACTTCTTTTGGACTTGTTTGTTGCTTTTCCACCTCATTGATTCTCTGACCATGAACATGTAAGTTGAGATCTTGGCCAATTTTCTGGGTCCTATGATTCCAATGGCATATTTCTAATTTTCCACTGATATTTGCTGATTGTTGTCAATTTAAAAAGTCTCCTTAGTTGTTTCTGCAAGATTTCTTGATTTTGTGCTTCTTTGATTGATATCTCAGTAAATCTTGGATCAACTTTGGCCAATCCTGATTGAATTCCGCCTATCTCGATCGAAAGATTGTCAGATTTTTCCAACTATTATTTGCATACATAAATTTAGCATTAATTTAGTCAATCATGACAAACATGCAGTTAAGAGTAAAGAATGGACAAATTTCTGTTAAAACCTCTAAACTTAAAGAGAATTTGATGTTTTATTGTAGCAAAAGTTGATTACGCTCACCCTAGGCGTCCCTCACAGCCCGTCCTAAGTTATGTGACGGAAGGTAAATAACGGGGTTAGTTTATAACACTGTCAAGTAACTAGGGGGTGAGAGGGGTTTTTTGCGAGAGCATGCGCAGAATTTGATGTTTTATGATGCATTAGCTGGTTGTTCCATTTTCATTTATTTAAAATTATATGTTTTTATGGGAACATCAATTTATAAATAATATTACATATTATGATGATTGCAACTTGTAATTGATACCTAAGGTTGTCGCTTTCCCTAGTTGTTGATCAAGCAGCTTCAACTGATAAAGTTCCTGAAATTTTCATTACGCTTATGCAGCGGATGGTTGTATCATTGGCATCTGATAAAGCCATCTGGGATGCGATTATGAAAAATGAAGCAGTTCAAGAACTCAGAGAATCTTGCATAACTGGTCTTATGCTACCTTCAGGTTGGATGGCAACTATCTGATCTTCTCTAACCTGAGTAGTGTAGAGCAATCATATGATGTTTTTGAACAATAGTGGTGCCTGCATTATTTGCAAATTTGAAGCTTAATATATTGTAGCTTGCAACGTGTGATAGGGTGTTCATTTGGTTTAAACCAAATTAAATTGAGAAGTTTTATTAAAAGCATTACCAACTGACCTGAATTAAACTCCTATTAAAGCCAAACAAAACCAACTGAAATTGTCAAAGGCTCACGTGACATCCTAGGTTAGGCTTACATGGAAAGTTGAGCTAATGAAGAGAAATTTCAAGTGTAGACGAGGATCAACTATTTGACTTAAGCATGCTAATCCACATTTTTAAACCAGTTTTGTTATCTGTTAATCAACATGCTTGCCTTGTGATTTTGTCGCGTTAATGCGAATTGATGAGTTCAGTTGATTGTTTGTGTATCTGGAAAGAGTTGGTTATACTGATGGCCGGTACAACATTATGCAATTGTATCTTGAATGATTATCTAAGACCGATAGCGACAGCTTGGTCGGAAAACGTAGGAAAGCAGATCATGTCAACTTTGTTTGACATAACACCATCGACATAGTAATTTTCAAAATTTATCTTGGTAATCTTCAACTCAAGTTGTCTTTCAGGTTGTCAAGGAGAAACCGGAAGCATCCTATCTGAATTCTGGAAAGCAGGCAGTGACATTGCCATAATAATTCTCAGATGGATCTTGGAAAATCTCAAAACAAAAGTTAATGCACTTTTGCTTCTGATTTCCCAGCTTGTCAACGAGCTCTTTCATGTTGTGGAAGCGGGGAAAAGCATGGGTGTCTTGGACGACATACTGAGATCTATGTTTATGTTGTCGCTCATGGTAATTACTACTGTTATCATTATTCGTATCCACCAGAAATTTGGTCTGGCTCGTTGAGCTAGTCATAGTTTGCGGATTGTTCGAACTTGATCATGCCACCATTTCTGCAATTGGGCCACTATGAACAAATGTATAAATAATTGAAGGCTCTGAATCGTTTGATGAAATGACTCTTGAAGAAGTGGTTGTTGAAAATGTTTGGATTTATTGGTTTAGACTGATGTTTAACCTGGGTTTCTTTTAAATGATGACATGGCAAATGTCACATATAAGCTATATTATTTCATGTCAACTAAAGTAATGAAATGGTTGGATGGTGAAGTGATGTAACAGTTAAAAGCACTAACAGGGATTTTGATCATTTTGAAATCTTAGAGCACAATTTAAACACGAGCAATGATGATGAAAGGAAGATGATTAGAAGTCACGGGTCGGGTTTGAGTTTCAGGGTCGGGTTTGAATTTAAGAACTATTCCATTTCATGTATAATAGATTTTTATCTGAGATTCCGTATTGATGGAAATTTCGTTTTATTATTGAGCAATGATGCTTTTCTCTGAACTTATCTACTGAAGTGAAAATTGAGCTTGAATTATCTACTGAAGTGAGTTTATTTTAGAAGTGGTTTTTTGCCTCGTGAAAGTTATATAGAGGGCAAATTCCTCACACAAGGACTCTTATTAAAATTAAAATACCTTCGGACTCAGTTTTTATGTCAAGTATATTGACATCAAACCAAAATATAGGAGGAAAAAATGAATTCTAAAAGTTTATTTGAATTGTAAGTTTAGAGCCTTGCCGCTGCAACCTTCTGCTGGAGCAAGGGCTTGATGTACTCGTGGTATCCATCGGGCACAACCGAATCATTTAGCGGATCATTCCATGCCGCCTCATAAAGTTTGGGGTACACATTTCCATCATAGCGACCAAGGATTGAACCCAAGTAGTGATCAGTATAGTTAAAAGCATCAACTAGTGCAACCGCATTTGGACGAAGCTGCAAAGATCATTAGTCCATTTCAATGAAGCTGGAAAGAAACTTCAAATAGGAGAAAAGGATACGATGGAATGGGAGAGAAATTACTATACACACCTGGGAATATAGAGATCGAAGTTTCTCGTTGGCTAGTGTACCTTGCTTGGGTGTAATGTACCCTGTCGCGATGAAATCACCGAGGTGCTTATGAACCAAAGAGAGAGCATAGACACTGCAGAGAATCTGGAGAACTTCTTTAACCCCACGTCCTTGCATGTCTTCTTGCACCTTGTCAATGAATCTGAACATGGTAATATGTAATGGAGTCACTTGGTTATGTTGCTTAATGCGATTTGAGTGAACCATTAAAAGATCAGTGTACTCGAGTTTTGGCATAGCTTTGACGGTGCAAAAGTGGCTGAAATTTTGTGCCGCAGTAACAAATTTTTTTCTTTGGATTTTAATATGCCAAAGACATGATATAAAGGTTCAAAGAAACATAATTTATTAAGTTGCACAAGAAAAGTAGGTAGGATAATTACTTGGATACAATGATTAGTTGACAATGAGCAATTGCCGCCTCCAATAAATCAGCAGAAAGTTCATGAAAACCTGAAAGAGTGATCAGAGTGAAATGTCAAAAAGATGAATAAACAACACTAAATTTGGGGCAAAAACCAGTTGGCAGTTTTTTTTTTCTACATTCCCGACAATATATATTTGATACATCTGAAGCAATGCAATATTTTTAAGAAACAAAAGGGAAATTGTTCTTTATGGTTTCCAGGAACTGCTCTTCTTGGAGGGGGAAAAAGTAGGCATAGAAGAACAAAAGCTAGAAATTATTTCCATGGTTATGCTACTTGTACTTTTGGTGTTGGAAGTAGACAGCATGTGTGTTCGACTTGTCTATTAGCTTGCTAAAATAGCACAAACGTATTCATATAGTTGTGCACCTACATCTACATAGATTTTAGAATTGAGGCCAGCTGTAGCAAGTTCTAGGTTGACACTTAGTAGAAACAGAATGGACTTTCCAACCGACCCAAGTGTCACAATGCCCACCCCTCAGCCACCAACGGCTAACTCTTTCCTGACTGTAACGTTAGGTTCTTAGCTTCAGTAGACTTCATGCTAATACCTTGTGTAAGTTAGAGACCTTAACTTAGTCTATGTTGATAGGTAGACTACTTGGTTACTGAGAATTAGCTTGAGCAGCTCCTCTGAGACCTTTAGGAATATCCTATTTTACAAGACCTCTGTAATTGGCCTAACCAAATTGGAATGAATATGCTAGCCTTATAGTTTGCAACTTCTTTTACGTTTCTCTAGTTGGCCTAAGACGACCATTAGTCTATGAGCTATCTTCTTTCTGTACCAGTGAATTCCTAGAAAAAGGTTAAACATCCAATCTAACTGAAACAAAAGCAAGAATTTAAAAGATTTTCCCCAAGGAAAGATAAGTAACTGCATACAGTAAAATTCACCCCTTCATTAGAGTGCATACGATGTTTCAAGAAGAGAGCAAAATATATAGAGGCATTTAACATCTTCAGGGGTGTATTTGAATGAGAGTTAAAACACTACAAATAAAGAAGATCAAATGCAAAAAAAAATTAAATAACCTTCTTCTTGGCTTGGGAACTGACTAATGTTTTTGGCACAGTTGACAACCATTCTAATAGCTCTAGCTTCAAATGCTTCCAGTATAACTGAAGGTTTCAACCAGTCTTCAGCTGCAAATGAAAGTATGGGTGTAAGGGTTACAATTGATCAAAAGAAAAATTAAAAGCTGGTGAAATATCCTAAACTACCATCAATCAATGTATTTCTCTAAAAGTCAGTGTGATGAGACATTTGTAAATCATGGTTGCTACCACTACTCATCTTTCACTTCTTCTAACACATCGGCTCAATTACTGAGCAAACCACATCAAATCCAACACATTTTTTTTAAGTAGTTTACCAAAAGTCATTGAACTATATAGCATACAGAGGTTGCATTGTGTTGTTTCATACGTTAAATTCTTGTCCTAAAAAAAATGTTGAATGTCGAC
The DNA here is from genome assembly GCA_037177295.1 of Kaempferia parviflora. Taxonomy (NCBI): domain Eukaryota; kingdom Viridiplantae; phylum Streptophyta; class Magnoliopsida; order Zingiberales; family Zingiberaceae; genus Kaempferia; species Kaempferia parviflora. The sequence goes on along the minus strand of JBAMIE010181924.1, from coordinate 13,678 downwards.
CTGTGAGAACGTCACATTTGCTCTGCATCAAATGTTGTATTTTCCCCATATATGCCGTTGTACCAACAGGTTGTTTTCCTGAGCCTAGTTGAGAAATAGTCTTCATAAGGAACCTTGCTACCTGACAATAGACAAGTAATTTTTGTATGGTTATTAGGTTTTTCATGTCCTGGAATGTGAGATCATAAGTAAAAAAGAGACACAAAAAGATATTGATATGCCGGTGGAAGTGATTAGACTTTTGAGATAAATGCCCATTAACTAGATAGGCACAAATCATGAGCCAAAATGCTTTAAGTAATTATTGGTAAACTCAATATGCTTTATGCCTAATGAATCTCCTTAATCAGTTCACACCTTCCAGTAACTAAACTGAAGTATGAGAAACCACTTAAGGGTTAAAGATTTCAAAGCAGAAAGTGCAAATTAGCCTAAATTATCCCTAGCTAACAGCATGCTAAGCTGAAGGATGGCCATCAAGCATCACTTTCAATTCGATTCCACTTTTTAAGTTAATCATCTGACAAACCATAAGCTGAGTCTGCCTCAATACCATTTGTCATGGCTAGCTTGAATGAGATAACTATAGCCCATTATCATAATAGGCATCACCCACTAGCCCATAATACTTAATATTAAGCTAACTAAATAACAAAAAACTCATGCAAAGTTTAAGAAACCTACTTGATTAGCCCACAATACTAAGGCGGAATAGCAATGTGCCTAATTCAAGATAATGCACTCAAGACACTACTCCTATGTCCTACTAAATTACTGCCAAGAACAATTGATGCAAAAGGAAAACAACATAACATTCTATGAAACTAAAGCAAGTGATATTCACTATTCATCCACCATAAGATAACCATTTCCCTACCAGAGTTCACTCCTTTCTCTATAAAAATGTTAACTAGAAATACATCATTTTCTATCATTCTGATTGTCTAAACAGTGATTTGTTATTCAACAGAAGTAGAAAAATACATATCTAAAGCCAAGGCAACTATCAAGTACAGGCAAAACCATATTCTTGAACCTCATGAAACCTTCAAATTCAAAAAGAGAGGCTATAAAGGAACTAACCTGCAAAAGCAGAACAATGTTATCTCCTTCATACGTACAAGTAGGAACAAATGCAGCAAATAACTCAGGGAGCCCACTGCTGCATAGATAACCATGGCCACCGCACAGTTTCCGACATTCTTCAATTCCATCCTAATAATTAGAAAAAACTGTTATCAATTAAAGGGTATGATGGGCAAGGAAAAAAAACATCTGAAGGTATGTTTTTAGAAAAATAACATTTGTTCATATGAAGGATGCATGGACATAAGAAAAAGGTAAAGTTTGCTAGATAAATTCATGATTTATAAGAATGATAAGTTAAAAATCACTAAAAATTCACAACTCCTGTGACACAAACATTATTGTAATTCAGTTAACATAACTTCTGTTATATATCAATTTTTTTCATCAAATTACATTTTTTAGTTGTAATTTGAACTTTAATAACCAATTCAGCTAAGCCAAACTAATTTATTGTCTTTCAAGGATCCAATTGAGGTCGGATTAGGATTTGGTTGGCTAGGTTCAAAGAGGGCTCGATTTGAACTTATTTTGATAAGGCTAAATAAATTTTATGCTCATATTTTGTTGGGTTTTAAGATTATTAAAACCCCTATTTCTCTTCCCCTTCTTGCACTAGCTCTCAGAGCCATGTGAGCCATGTTGCCCACTTGTAGCAGGATGCAGAGCCTCCTATGAGCTGTGGTCTTCCCTTCCTTCAGCAGCCGCTCTTCCCTCTCCTAATCTTCTCCATTTTCTTTCTCCCGAGCCCCTCTTTGGTTCCTCTCTCACTGTGACCCTACGACCACTGTCTCCTCTTGCAAACCCAACAATCGTCCACCTTGTGACAGCACTAGTGGTAGGGTTTCCTCCCTACTCTAATTCCTAGCTAGCCATTTGAATAGGTTTCTTAATCTGGAATTATTCAACCTCGGTTAAAGTTCCCTTGGATATTATTCTTGCTTGTGTTGTTGATTGGATATCTATTTCAGACCCAATACATGTTATATTTCCAGATCAGATTGATTCAAAATTTTCCCCATTATTGAAACCACCCCCTTCTATTACTTCCTTTGTTGAGGGGGTTGTAGGGTAAGAGTATTTATTGTTGTTGCCTCTATTTAAGGATTAAATTGGCGCTAATGCTGTGGCGGCTGAATAATTTAAGGGATTTAGGGTCATGTATTCGGGTAGGGTGTTTTGCTAATTAAGTAGAGTTGCATTGTGGTAGATGAATCAAGATTAGATTAATTGATCTTGAGTGTTGGTTAATCCCTACATTTAGCAGTATTAGTTGTGTTTAGCAATTAGCATTATCTTGAACCCTTTATAAGTTGTGTATTTATTTGTTTGTATAGAGGCTCATCCAGGAGGAAAACAGACAGACCACTTTTGGTTCCTTCCCCCTGTACATAAGGTGGGTAAGTCCTCTCTTTTGGGGTAAGTTCTTTCTTTCGTTTCTTATTAAGCCTTCCCTTCCCTTTGCTCATGTGAAAATAACATTTAATTTGTGAATAATTATTGTTATTCATGTTCTTTCAAATGTGCTGTATAAATATTAAAGCGGGTTGTAAATAAATACATACATATAAATCACAAATGACTAGTCATTTGAGAAGGGATAATACATATATATATAATGAACCATTGCACTTGTCCAGCTTCAGGGCACATATATCTACCATGACACTGAGGTAGAGCAGCCTAGCCCTGATACTATATTGAATTGGGATGGAGATAATGGATTATCACACTTGTCAATGTAGGACTAATTGGTATGAAGTATCTTAGATTCAATACAAATAAATAGAAAAAGATGTGGCAACTGGCAGTCACTAATTTGGGTGGAAATGCATGTAATGACTATTTATCCTCGGTCAATTAATTATAAACCAGAGAAATTAGATATTAATGAAAATTTCAAGAAATAAAGAAAGCAAAACACTAATTAACAGACAGAAAGCAACCTTCATGACACTCTGGTTCAGAATTAAGGTGTTTGAGAATAGAATGAATTGAAAAAGAATGTAACTCAGGAAAACTATGTTAGACTACGTACTGCTGTCACAGAGGTTGTCAAAGATTTCAAACCAGCAGTGCATGCATGTGCCTCACGCAATGTTGAAAAATCATTGGCTCGTAGTCTATCTGTCACATCATTATATAGCCACTTCAGCCATTCACCAACGAACCTAAAAGCATATGCTGAGGCCATCAATGGAAATAGTCTGCTTTGCTGAGTTTTGTAATCAATGACCTATGAAACAGATAGTATCACAATTTATAATTGCTCGAACACCTTTCCAAGGGAATGAAAAACTCTATTTATAGTTTGTTTACTTGAGTGGATAAATAAGAGAGAAGGGAGCACAGAATTATCAAATAGTGATTTGAACCAAGATGTGATTGTGTAATTGTGCGGTATCAATATTCCAGTAGCTAACTGGATATTTCATTAGTCAACAATACCTATTGGGACCCACGGAAAGTGGAAAACACTACGTGTGTGTGTATATAGTTTGGTAGTAATTTACAATATTGATAGTTTAAAATTAATGCAGTGTATATTCATAGAAGTGAAATATGACCAAGCTTAACCATGACTAACACCAGCAACTGTGATGTGCGTTATTATTGCAAATCCATGCATATAAATGACAGTCATTTCTCAGTATTCAGCAATGTAAAAAAAAAGGTTGGACATCAAACAACAAATCTAAACATTTTCGATCTCACGAATAAAATGATAAAAAAAAATATCTTTACTATATAATTTTTTTTAGTTGGCACCAGGTGTCCAACTAACGTTAAGGTGCCGAAGCTGGACTCGATCCTAAGATGCCTAGGAAACTAAGAAGGCGCTCTACCACCGCACCATTGCCCCGGGATCTATAAATTTTTCTTCTTAGAACTTTAACTAGGTACCCAAACTTTCTTAGTCCAAGGTACTTTGCATCAAAAGAATACCTACATATTTAAGAAAAAGAATGTAAAGGATCAAGAGGAAAAGCAACCATGAGTAAATTACCAATTCCTTTCTTGTGGAAAGCACTAGAAATATCATACAAGATGGGATCAATGAGCAACCTTCATTTCAATTTTTTTTTTCAATACTGTTTCTACTCTTCCCCTTCTTTAAATCAATGTAACAAGTTAAATGTGAAAACACTCGATATGTGAATTAAGAGTCTAGCAAAAAGAATAGTGCACAATGCTGAAGGCCTCTCCAGGAAGATCTTAACATGTCATCTAGGATGCAACTGAGACGATCTATGCTTCAAGCAGAGAAAATAACCATCAAGTCCACTTTTCAACAGTATTTAGGGTCTACATGTGGTAGCCAAAGGCCTTCTTCAGCTTATGTTTGTGGTAACAAGTACAACCATCAGTATAGATATATGAGCATGAATTCTTAGTATAACAATTATATACGTAGCACTGACAATGCTAGACCAAGCACAAGGAAGAAAAGGCAGAATGTTGTTGTAGACCTTACTAACCAACATAATTATTAAAACTTCATATCATTGATTTAGAGTCTTGACTCTTGACCATATGTATCATAAGGGCATCATCATAATTGTTGTCAGGCTAGATACAGTAGCAATAAAAGATAGCAGAGCTCAATGGCAGGATAAGACAATTCCAAAAATTGGGAAACACAGTTGTAATAGATTTATGTCTGTCATAGGATATTTTCTCAGTGTAGCATAGAGTACCAATGCTGTACCTGAGTCTCAGGAGAACCATCTTGTGATCCAAATTGTCTGCGAACAGAACTATATCTTGCAGCAATGCAGACAGCTCGAGATAAAGCCTTAGAAGCATCAGAGACAATTGTTTGACGAACAAAAACCATTGTCCATATAAAAGTTGCTTTGGAACATCAGATTGCACATACTTCCCTTCCCTTGTAACTTGTGAAACCCTGGATGATATTCAAAACAAAAGTCGTCAATATCATTGCTAAGTAATGCAGAAATCACATCTACAATCTGTCAAAACCACTACTCATACAATCACTTCAGTAATGGTAAAAGTTAGATTAAGCAAAATACTAGCTATGAGAATTTGAATTAATACACTACTCCATTCTAGAGTAAATATGAGTAGAACTGCATGGAGAAAAATGAAACAACATGGATTTGTCATATACCAAAATTTTGTTGTTTTAAATAAATATAATTAATGGTAAATTAGAATTTGGTGGGTTTAGATTATCATTTTTACATCTAAGACGAATAGTTAAAAAGCTGATTTAGTTGTTTTAATTTAGTTTTGGGGGTTAACTACATGCTCACTGATTGGTGGATTACAGTAAGCAGATAAAGAGTTCTTTGAGTGAATCACTACATTGTTTATTACTTTTGGATTGTCTGTTTGTTAAGTGGTTTGTATGGTAGTCATTGTGTGGTATTCGTGATGATTGAATTTTGCATTTTTACTTAGTTTCATTTTATCATGCTTATGATGCACTACTGTAGATTTTATTATTGATTAGCCTTATGTTATCCCTATATTCATTCTGCCCTTTATGCCTACTTAGCACATTCATGCTCACTTTCCCTATGTTGCCTCCATTATTTTCAGGTTATCTTTCGAATTGCTTGCGCTAGATGCTGCTTCACGATCAAGGTATAGATTTTTTACAGTGCATGGTTCTAGATCAAACACACACCGACGGAATTCTATTGTTTAGCAGACCGACCTTGAGTAAAGTATGATAGCATTAGCTTTCAAAACAACCACACTACCAAGTCAATTATGATTGTGGGAATGAAAACAAAAAATATCAAGCTTGAGCAACTAAGGCTATGTTGTACATATTAGATGCAAATAAAGGAATTAACTAACCGCATCAACATTTGATCTCGTGGAATGCGCACATGATCAAACCGCAAAACACCATTATCCATTGTGTTGTAAGCACCATTGCCGAATTTCATCCCGATATCACCAACAACAATTCCAGGAAGAGGTGAGTGATCATCCAAACTTTGTAACTGGACAATGAAACCTGGAAAGCAAAATACTCAGAGAACAACTATAGAAAATCCCTAAAATAATCCTCCAAACACATAAGTGTTTACCATTAATTCCATGGTCTTTTCCATCAATTATCAGACGGGCATAAACAACTGCATGAGTGGATACTTTGCCAAGACCACCAGGCCACCACTGCACATGAAAGAAATGGACATATAATCACTGAAAGATTTAGGGACATTTTCCTTTTCAATTTTTTTTCTAAATAAATTGGCAATGAGGAGAAAATTATTGTTGAACAATATGTGAAGCTAGATGATTATGAAAAGTTACTACAGCTTTAACAAATCTATCAGTGAATCTAGGTTGACCTCAGAACATGCAGATTGATACTGTCACTTACTTTGCTTGAGGTAAGTGTAGGACTGTGAATAACAAATTCATCGGTTTTGGGATCAAATGTTGCTGTTGTTTCAAGACCTTGAACATTTGAACCATGACCAAGTTCTGTTTGAGCATAGCATCCAATTATCAGCATCTTATAAGCCAATGGTAACCACTTCTTCTGTTGCTCCTCAGTTCCTTGTCCTTTTATAGCAGGAACAAACATTCCCTATTAACCAAAGTACTTTAAGAATTTAAGAAGAGGAAGCAAACAAACAAATAACAGGAAAGGTGAAAAACATGAAATCATCACCATGCTAACATAGTAACACGTTATTCAAATGATACTTAATAGTACATACTGTAGATTAACAAATAAAAGTGGCCAAATGGTAGATAGTATCATCTGCATTAAAGTTTGTTAAGTGGGAAAAACTAATATTAGCAAAAATATGAAACAATATATGCAAGATTCATCTCTTCCAGATAATTTGAGTAAAATTCCTACCATCCAACATATGAGAAATAGTAGAAGAGGTCCTCACCCAGTGGAGATCCCCATATCCAGGTTCATCTATGAAGATCCGGAACAGAGAAGCTTCTTCTTCTGTGACATCAGAAAATTGGATGATTATCAGCAAACTGAAAGAAGGCAGGGAAAATATTACAAGATCCTTTAAACTGTATGCATGCCAAAGGTCTTACTTTAAGAAAGCGTGTTTGTGTTTCTTGATTTTTTTGATGTTCTAGTAAGAAATGGTTTTTCCAATAGCTAGATAATCCTAAAATAATGCCACATTATAATGGGCAGATCAGATAGGCAGGGTGATTAGTTTTGTCGATGGGTGTGTCTACCTGATCAAGAGACACTCCAATGAAAACCAAAAGAAATTGAGGATGTGGCTTGGCCCGTTGGTAGGCTGATTTTGTTTCGGGGCATTCAAAGGATAAGATAGTTGTTTGGTATAAACATCAGAGGATTAAAGTAACCTACGATGCTAATAACCTATTGACGTGCACAATAAGCAACATGTATATTATGACTTCTTGTGTAATGATTGATCGGAATAACATCCAATCTACTGCCATTTGAGAGTATACATGCTGATGAACATCTCACTGAGATTACTGATTAAATTTAAATTGCAAGTTTCAAGGCTTATGTACTTCACATCTCTTTTATGAAATTTCATAAAATAGCTACTCATGATTTTTCGTCTTCACCTTTTCATTCACTTCCAATTATTGACCATTCATTGATAAAAACAAAAATTTGGTCAGTTAGAGTAAGAACATATTTTAGCTTATGACATTTGGAAATCCTTGACCGATGAGTATTTCACATAGAGACAACAACAGATTCCATCACAAATAATCAACAAGGGATTCCATGGGACAACTCAAAGGAGGTCCCCTAGTGATCATAGAACCACCTATCCCATTGTTGACTGTTCATGGATTGTATGTGCCTACTATTTTATTTTTAGGGTCAATATCAACAATTTAGTTGTTCATCCGAGTTCCAATGATAATCCTAGCAGAAGGCCAATGGTTGCTGAACTAACCAAAATCAAGTAGCCGACTAATTCACTGTGGTAATGATGTGTCTGGTGAGGAAGACTAAAATGACCAGGGATGTCATTACACACAACATAGATCAAATAATACAGTACCCAAATGCTACTATATTAGCTTGCCAATCAATATTAGGAAACATGACATTATTGGGCCAAGTTTTTTCTTGTGCCAGTCAAAACTCACAAAAAGTATAGAGAGAGGGTGTGTCAACTACAAACTTAGAAAAATATTTTCATGCTCACTTTCCACCAAATAACAAAAGTTCATTAGAATTATAAGAAGTTATACTTGACACAGCCAAAACATATACATCCAGCTTGATCATGGATATAGGTTCCATTAAATGTCCCTACTGAAAGTTTGAGTGTATTGTCCATCTAGAAATCCAAGCTGCATACCAATATCCATGTGGACAAACATAAAGTACATGGTAGGGGTTGGTATCGATCAAAGTTGGAGGAGAGATTACCAAGAAAAAGATAGAATGCAAAATAGGAATGCAGTTGAGACAAGACAAGAGATGACAATAAAGATGAACAAAAAAGAGGGAGAGAGACAAAAATTAAGGAAAAAATCGCAAATAATACAAATTCATTTTATTGTGTCGAATCATTACAGCCCGGTCCATGTACCGACTAATGTATTTGACTGTGATGTTATCATTGTTAATACTTGCTAGAACTTTCATAGAAAGAGCAAGGGAATAGTTATGCTTGTATCATGTCCAAAGTAATGTGTAAGAAATCTTCACAGAAAGAGCTTATAATAAAAGAAAATATACCTGTAAGGTGTAGCTCATATATTCGCTTCCAAGCATGTGCTGATTTTTTGAGTGTGTTGTTAAACAATTCTTTACGGCCAAGCATCGTTCTATTATCTTTGCGAAAGACCTAGACAAAACTAAAGTGAAACTAAGTAAATATTTCAAACATAAAAATAGGTTAGATTAGGGGTGGGAAAAATACTGAAAATCCGGTATACCGTACTTACCGTATTGAACTATATCGATTTTATGGTATACTGAAAAATTCGGTACAAATTATATGTACCGAATTTTTCGGTATCGGTATCGGAATGGGTATAAGATCTACATCGAATTTTTTTGGTATAGTGTACCAATACTGAAATTTTATTATAAATGGTATGGATTGGTAATCGGTATGAAATTTGTTTATGCCATATTTTTCAGTACGGTAACGGTATAAGAGTTGGCGGTTTAGTATACCATACCGAATCACCCCTAATTTAGATATAAATAAATGGGATCAGAAACCCAACACTACCTTGGTAAATGGTGAGGATCTATACATATTGTAATGTAAGTATAGTTCAAGTAAACTGGATACTCAACGGAACAATTATTTAGAAAAGCAACAACAATGCATACACATAAACATGAACTTATAATCTTTATTTAAAAATCATGATCCACTTAATAGTTGCACACAAGTTAAGCCATACTAATCAACATGTTTTATCCTTTAGTTTTATAAACATGGCCATAGTTATGCTTCAATCCATTATGAATCATTACAAAAATTTCAGAAATGATTATTGTTACAATGATACTCCTAAAGATGCAAATAGCATAATCAGTACTTCACTCGAGTCATTTGGTAAACAAAAAGATAAGAATAGAATCTATTGTCCTGAAAATTTAGGATTTTGAAAAGTCAACTCAAAATTCTTCAGATTTGTGTTTGAGAATTCCCACTAATTTATGAAACCAAAGAACTTTACATTATGATAGTAAATAATTTCCAAAAAGAGAAATGGAATTTCAATTCTATTTTTTTCTCATAAATTGAAATTAGAATTCTTATAAACTCTCTTCTAGTATCAAATGGATTTATTCTCCAACAGAAATTGCTTCCTCCAAACCAGCTGTAAATGTACAGTTTCTCATATTCTCATTTAGAAACTGACATGTAAGAGATTGAGTTCATCAATGTCAAAACTTATGATGGGTTTCCAATCTGAGTAATTGACACCTAAATCATTTCTGGAAAAGGCAAAATCTATGGCACAGGCGAATAAGTAAACCTTTGATTCACGTATTATGTTCATTATCACATAGCTAAAATGTGGCATTTACTGACATTCTTTTACTTCCATAATCACAGCGCCAAATAATGATCCAACAAGAGCCTTAACTTCTATTAGCCACGGTCAACCAAATAAACAAGGAGCCGGGATATGAATTTGTGCTTATTTCGACCATCTTATGAATTTCAGTAGGCATTCTTACTAAAACTTGAAACTTCGCAATCTAAGTATAGATCAATTACGCTTGCATCCTTCAACATACTCTGAGTCTAAGCAATTTGTGCGAAGCTAGAAGGGACCAGTCTCACATCCTTGCGATTCCTTAAAGTTCGCAATAAATCTACTAAGAAACTCTAAATATAAGCAATCTTTCAAAGAAAAACGGGGAAAAAACCAATAACGAACAAATCGGGAACGAATCTGGAACAACAAACAAGAGGCGAAAAAAAAAAGAGAGACAAAGGAGAGAGAAAGACCGGATCGCTTGCCACGATGCGGGCCATGCGATCGGCGACGTCAAACGCGTGCTTGGAGCCGGCCCATACGATCTTCATCGCCTCGACATCGAATTGGGCTTTCTTCCGCTCGGCCGCTAGATGATCCACCGCCGGTACCTCCATTCTCCTCCTCACTCCGCCACTCGCCGAACAAGGTAGCCGAGAACTCTTAGCAAACCCCCTCTCCTCGGGTGGAAATGTAGATAGTATTTATTTCCACGCCCCGCCGGCCAGCTAACAATTCATACACGTGAAACATACTGGAGCCCACGTGCGCTTCGCAAATCGCCAATTACAACCAGGTAAATTAGGGGTACACGATCTGAAGTGACGAAATTCCAATTTTATTGGCCGACGTGTAACCTGGTATTGTTTTATTTCTTTTTTGGTCAAGTCGATAGAAGAACAGTAATAAAAAATATTATTGGATTCTAAAAAAATCTGAAAAGAGTTTAAAAAAAAAACCGTCGACCGCAAACCGCAAACCGCAAACAGCAAACCGCAAACCGCAAACCGCGTGATTAACATGGTATGCGCTTAATATCGTTGGTCTGTCAACATTTAAAAAATTGTCAATCAGTAAAATTGTTCCCCTTATTTTTATTAAATATTATTTATTTAATGTCATGAAATAAATTGGATCTAATAATATTAAGAAAAGCATTAATTAATTCAAATGCATATAATAATATTATTGTAAAAAAGTCAATATCATTTATGGTAAAAAATGAATACGTTCGTCCCCAACATCCCTATTAATCCGTCTAAGGATCAATACGGAGGAGGTAAATAACAGATGATTACTAATATAAATGCAAATGGCAAATACATAAGGGAGTTATATGTTCGGATACGCTAAGATTCGATATCTAAGTCTCATATAGTAAACTTTTATGTCTTAATTATCGCATAGTCATGAGGGAAAAAACGATTGCTTATCTCTTCGGTTGTTCAATTGTGAATTGTTCACTTCAATGTCGTGGGAATACTCCTTGCTCAACGAGATAAAATCAAATTCATATTATGCCTTGTTATTTAAAAGTGCAGTCGAACACGCAGGATATTAAGATTTTTTAAAAATTTTGATTAAAACAATTAATATTTTTTAAAATATAAATTTTAAATGTATAATTAAACTCTGTAAATATTTAAAAAAATAAATTTTATTTTTATTTTAACTTCCTAATAACCTAATTAGGAAGTTTAAATCATACAAGTAAAATCTTAATTTTTTTAAAAAATTCTTATCCCTAGGGTTCAAACTTTCCAATTGGATCGTAGTGTTCAAGTAGAAAAATTTAAAATTTTATCTCTAAAATTTAGGTTTATCAATTGGGTTATAGTATTAAGTAAAAAAATAAAAAATAAAAAAACTTAGATGTATTTAGGATTTATATTTAAATAAATATTAATTTTTTAAAATTATTTTTTAACAAAAAAATCGAAAGTGGCGGATATCCTCTACGCTCGCACAACGCACAAGATATCAACGCACAAGATATCAACATTCTTTTTTATATATATTATGTTGCAGACCGTTCGCTATGGAACGGTCCGCAACATGTTCGTCGAGGCGCCTAGATTAAATCCAGCCGCCTTGAGTTTTTTTTTTTATTTAAAAAAAACTTAAATCCTAACTCGATCTTAAATAGATATATTATAGTCCTTAATATCTTTTTTATTTTGAACACTATAACCCAAGAGAGAAGCTTAAATTCTAGAGGAAAAATCTTATTGACTTAAACTTATTATAAACCGACCCCTAAACCCTAAATGTTTAAACCTAAATACATATAATATATCTCGTGATCATCTAAAATTTTTAATTTTGAACACTATAACCCAGGTAGGAAACCTGAACCTTAGTTGGAAAAATCTTATTGGTTAAAACTCATTATAACCTAACTCTTAAATCCTAAAATTTAAAACCCTAAATACATATAATATACCCAAAAGAAATAAATAAAACAAAAAATAAATAAAACAAAAAAGGATCAAGGTGCCTGGATTTAATCCAGGTGCCTCGACAAATATGTTACGGAGAGTTCGTAACTGATCCGGATGTTAAGTGCATATGTTAAAAGGGTGGAAATAAGAGAGATAATGGAGGTGATCAGAAAGGTAATAAGGGGAAGTTCTTTGAACATCAGCTCCCGAGATCATCTCAGACATACAGGTTTTCGAGGTCACCTTGGACGCATAAGTTCCCGAGATCACCTCGGATGCATAAGGTCCTGAGGTCACCTCGGACGCATAAGTTTTCGAGGTCATCTCAGGAACATCAACTCTCGAGATCATCTCGGGCATACAAACTCCTGAGACCATCTCGGACATACAAGGTCCCGAGACCATCTCAGGTTGAGATTGTTAAGGGGACCCCTAAATATATCAAGGAGAATTAATAAAGTAGATCTTTCTCCGGGAATTTCGGCGAATATATGGAATAATTAGGGGAGCAGCTCTCGTTATTATTAAAAGAATATTTATTTTCAAATCAAAGGGTGTTAATAAGGAAACAACAATTTATGGAAACTCGACTCTTTCCTCATGATGCAGATATGGAAAGAGGCGGCGGCGAGCACGTTTCCAGTACAGACCAAGTGAGCCCTAATTACGAGAAGTAAGTCTCTATAAATAGAAACTTGAGGCTTTAGGTAATCTCTCGGGAATTCTAGCAATTTTTCTAACAATTATTATTCCTTCGTCTCCTGACTTGAGCGTCGGAGGGACATCCGCCGGAATTCTTCTGGGGGTTTCCTTTAACGTTCGTGTTAATCTCGCAGGTCCTCCTGGTGATTGTCAGCCTTTCTCACACCCGGTTGTTCCTTCTATTCCAGCCGTCCACGTAGTCTTTCACCGGAACAAATTTGGCGCTGTCTGTGTGAATTTTCTTAATCTTTTACCAGAAAAAGCACGCCGATGGTGGAATTAGAAAATCAACCGAACCAACAGATAGTCCTGACCAAGGAGGAACTGGATGCTATTATCCATAATGTTGTGGCCAAGCCGTTAGAACAGGCACCAAGAGCGGAGTTTCCCCCGCATGGAAACTAGACGGGGTTAGCAGAAACGCCTCGAACGACAATCCATACTACTCTTCGCCGCTCCATATCGCCTCCTGG
>JBAMIE010181883.1:0-13111 GCA_037177295.1 Kaempferia parviflora | reverse complement strand
ATGAACTTTATATAAATTCGGATATACTATAACTTAATTAAAGCTATCAATTTAAGTAAACTCAATTCTAATTAAATATGAATTAATTAAATAAATCATTTTAATTAAAGCAATTGGTTTCAGATATTACACTAGTAGCCACCCGTAATTTACCTCCTTCGTATTTACCCAGGAACAGATTGGCGGAGGCACGGGGGACGAATGAATTACCTTTTACCACGCGAAATAAGTTGAGTCATTAAAATGCAATTGTAAATGGTTTCTTAGAGAGGCAAAAAAGAAAACTTCAAAGTCGTCAACTTTTGGTATTTGTAAATCTTTTGACCTTAAATCGTCATCACGGTATTGGATATTGGATATGGTTGTTATATTTGCGGTTTTGTGTAGGGGATAGAGAGTTTATTGTAAATTTAATAGATTGTTATGATTGATGATAATGTTAGTACAATCACTCCCTAAGTGGTCAAGTTCAATCTTAGTTTTGATGTTCATGCAAAAGATTTAAGTTAGACCTTTCATTTGTGATTGATATTCATGTTAAATTATGCAAGAACTTGGAAGAACACATATATGCAGCTTGCAAAGCTCGAAACTCGACAAGGTTGAGTGTGGATGACTTAACATTGTTAAAGCAACATTGTTAATGACTTGGAGGTCCAATGAGATTCAAAGAAGGTGTCTTGGAGCATCTAAGGGGCCACATGAGGAGAAACACTAAGGTGGTGCTTGTGGAGTATGACTTGGCATGACCAAGTTGGTTAGCTTAGTGGCCCGAGGTCTATTAGACTTTCAGAGAAGGATGATGTTGGACACATGAGTAGTTGCGGGACAAAGAGCATCACAATGGAAGAGTTTGGTGCAATGAGATTTTTGGTGATCAGGATTGATCATGATTTTGATATTCAGCAAAGAGTTTAAGTTAAGATTATATATGTATTTGAATTATATAGAACTTGGAGAAATACACATGGGCAATGGCGTAGACAAGGCTGGGCTTTATTAGGCTCCAGCCCATGCAGCCCATGCAGCCCAGCAAGTAGCCTAATAATTTTAAGCCTCAACTTGTTTATGATGTAAGGGGGTTGGGTTTTACTGGGCTCCAGCCTAGTGCAACCCATCAAGTAGCCTAACAATGTTAGGTCTCAACTTGTTAAACATGATATATGTTTAAACATAAATTAGCACATATTAAGAATAAATTGACACATGTTTAAGAATAAGCAGGACACCTGTTTAAGCCTAACTTTTTTAGCTCAGGACAATAGAAAATCCTGGTTACGCCATTGCGCATGGGGATGTCTTAGAGCGGTGAAGGTTTGTTGATGACTCAATGGATCGAAGTCCATAAAGATAAAAGTGAATGAGATGAGGAAGTAGACTGCCTAGGCAAAAGGCATGAAGAATGGCATGAGTTAAGCTTTCAAGTGCATCTAACGAACATATGGCCTATTGGGAGATGACTTCAAAGCATAGGTATAACACTTGTGAGTTGAGTGTTGAGAGCAAGTGTATCTGGGTGATAGTAGATCTCCTCAACATAGACATATTTGACCATAGGATTGGTCTTCATCAATGTGGCAATTAATCAATTAGAGGTGGACTCTAGTTGACTGATGTTTTGAGTTATGGACTTAGGGTTTTAATAATAGAATAAAAGGGTTTGTTTGTGGTCCAATTGACTGCTAGACATGGTTAGTGATCGGTCAAACCTCGAATCCCAAATGGAGAGTTTGTGATTTGAAATAACTCCTGGTTTGGTCCACTAGATTGGTTACCCGAAGTTGGTTGAATCAACTAGTGAATAATGAAAACTCTAGTCAACTAATACTACAAGAGACAATGTGGAAAGATCCATTCGATAAAATAAGCAACGGTTAGATTTGTTGACCCTACAGTAGATCAACCGATTGATGAATGTCACCCGTTGAAATATAAATGTCATAACAGCCACAACTCTCAACAGAGACGGACTTCAACAATTCTCAATTATATTGCAAGCAAATTATATGCTCCATTGTAATCTTTCTTTGCTTTCTTGAGAGTTTCATTGTAATTCCTTAAAGCTAATGACTAGCCTAAAGGATTATAGTCATCGAGTAGAGTCCAAGTTAGGAATGTTTGTTATTCATTGTGCTTATTTTGTATTAACCAAGTTAACTATTTAGCAAGAATTTATTAAGCAAAATCTTATGAATGTTTGTTATTCGGCATTATACAAGATGAGTATAAAGTGAGAGGCCATATTACTAGAATCATCCCTGGTTATAATGATCTTGAGACAAGGATATTGTCCTCAAATTATACTAGTGAACACATGTTTCCACATAAGCATCAAATGATCTACACATATGGACATAAGAATGTTTAAACAAACACTGGTGAGAATTAAAGAACCTACATTGGACATGACTGGTAAAAAAACTTATTTGATATATTTCCTAGTTTCTGTAGAATCCCTTATAGGCAATTGCCTCTAATGCTTAAACTTGGGATTATTAGCATACATTAGTTTTATGGAGAAAAGAAATAATTGTTATAAGCACTTATTGCTCCTGATAAGTAGAAGTCTATATCTCAGCCAATTGGATGAGTGACCATAAGTTAGTGGAATCCTTTTAAAAATAGTTCTCAAATTGAATCTTTTTATTCTAACCATCACAATAAGCCATCACGGTTAGTAACTCTCCACGGCAAGTTCTCTCCATCTTCATCTTTAAATATGATAGTTTTCTCAATTACCGATGCTCTTGATTACATATTATAGTAATATTCACTAAGGTGGTTAACTTAATATGAACTACATATGCTCAACACATCAAGTGGTGTATATAGGATTCCACTAATATCACCACATATATGATCTCTCTCAACTTGTAAACAAAATACACTTGAAAATTGAGGTGTTTTTATAGAAGATTGTGTCATGAAACACAATTTGAGATTTAATTATTAATGTCTCAAATGGTAGGTTATCATTTCAAGCCTGTCACCCATCCTAATCTCCCTTCTATCCATCCAATACAAGTCGAGGTAAGATGAAACAAGAAAACAAGATATCAAAGTGTCACAATTATCATGTCGAAAGCAATCTATGCTTAAATTAATTGGCCAAAAATTTAATCATAACCACGCTCAAACACAGCAGCAGCTCCCATACCAGAACCTACAACATTATCAATTAACAAAGTTAGATTGTTAACACAAAACAGAAGAGAATGGACAATGTGTGAGAATGTCACCTATGCACATCGAAATGACCCCAAACCGGCTGCCACGTCGCTTCATTTCGTACAAAAGAGTACTTACACTACGGGCACCTTACAAAAAGGTAAAGGAATCAAACACTTTGGATTTCTCACATCCAAAATTTGATAAAGACAACATATAAGAAAACTTTGAGATCCAATCATGATAGCTGAACGTTTAAACTATGTGGGTGGTTTTATCTAAATGAACCAATTAATTCTGCATACAACATAAGCTTGATTTCATCTGAAATTACTCTACAAGACTCAATTAGCATAAGTAGCTCATTGTTGAAGTAACAGCGATCATGAGACAACAATTGAAAGGGATCATAGGCGGTTTATGCAAATACCTGTAGCACCTAAAGGATGTCCAAGAGCCATAGCTCCCCCATTGACGTTTACTTTCTCAGGGTCTAAGCCTAGTTTTTTGCAGCAATATACATACTGGGAAGCAAAAGCCTGAAGAAAAGAACTAAATTGTATGTGTTTGCATTCTCCTCATCGAATTTATAACAGAGAGTGGGATTTATAGAACTACCTCATTGATTTCGAAGAGATCAATGTCATTGAGCTGAAGACCAGCAGCCTCCACTGCAGCGGGGATTGCAACAGCAGGCCCAACTCCCATGACACTAGGTTCTACTCCAACTGCAACAAAACTCCTATTTGCACATTACAAGGAAAGGTCAGACCGCAAGGAAAATACTTTGTTGTCTACAAATATTCACTCTGACTGTCATGATAGATTTTGCAACAAATATACTTTAAGCATCGACTTTTCACATAATATACTATTTGTAAAATCTACAATCACCAAGCATAATAATAATAATAATAAAGTTAGCCCGGTACACGAAACTCCCTCTAATATGGGCGGACCACATACGGAAACTTAACTTGCATTTTGCAAGAGACTGTTTCCACAATTCGAACCCGTGACCTCAAGTTCATATGGCAGCAACTTAACTATTGTACCAAAGCTCTTCTTCACAAAGCATAGTTAAATATTGAAGAAATAGTTCGATGCACTTTTAATAGCTTGATGCTACAAATTTGTTCATATGATTAATTAAATTTCTATACTCATTATCACTGCAACAATCCATTTTTCCAGTTCTTAGAATAATAATGAAAGCATGCTTGGGTAAAATCTTTGTGCATATATAGACTCCTACAAGGAGAGAAACCAGAAAGGCCATTGACCCGATCCTTCCTTGCATAGTGGTGGTGATATAAAAAATAAGCACCATCAATACGCATAAGTCAAGATAAAATGTTCAAATATCAGGACTGACTTTAACTTTTATTCTGCTGGGCAATCAGATAATTTATATAGCCAAACAAACCATACGATGATAAAAGTTGAAAATTTGAACAAAATACATAACAAACCTGAATACACCGACTATTGGGAGCTTCTTTTTCATTGCTATCTCTCTTCTCATGAGGAGGACTGCTCCAGCACCATCACTGATCTGACTAGAATTCCCTGAGAAAGTGGAATTTATAAATAACATTGATACACAAGCATACAGTCTGTCAAATAAACAAAATCCAAAAGTAAATTATTCGAATACCAGCTGTTGTGGTTCCATCCTTCTTAAAAGCCGGTTTAAGTTTTGTGAGAACTGACATGGATGTGTCTGGACGTATACCATCATCTGTAGTAATTATGACTTGCTTGGACTCTCCAGAATTTGGATCTACAATCTTTAATAGGTCGAAGCGGGGTCAAAGTTTAGAATAGGTGAAACATCTGAATATGATCTTCCAGAGTTTGGAGAAAAAGGAATTTTATCAGACTTGTCTCTTGGTCACAAGTAACATATTTTCTCAAGAATATTTCCAAAAAGAATTTGATAGTTGTCAAGGAATAACAATCTTGATAAAAAAACAATCAACAAATAGTCACTTCAGTTTGAATGTGAATTTCCTCTGATGATTTTCTTTACTCAATCATTATGGTAATTCTTTTAAGGAACAGGCAATTCAAAACTATTACAAATAAGATCATAAACGAAAGAAATTTTTTACTTCTTTTACCTTGGTAACAACAGGAACTATTTCTTCTTTAAATTTTCCTGCAGCATTTGCTGCAGCTGCTTTCCTATGAGACTCAACCTAAAATAGGAATGCATCAAGAATTGATGAAAATAGAACATGAGGATTTGTTGGAAGGTTAAAAACAATATACACAAAAAACCTACAGCAGCCTGATCTTGCTCCTCTCTTGTTATGCCATATTGATGAGCCACATTCTCTGATGTAATGCCCATTGGAAGTAGACAGTCTCGTGCTTGAGCAAACATCAATGCCTGTATTATTTAAATGTATCATTCTTGTGTTCATAATATCAATTTTTGCTCAGCTAATGTGACATACAAATAAAGAAAATTGAAATCAAATGATAGCACAGTTGATACTTTGGGGTTATGAGGCCAATCCCATTTGACTGGATCTGTAGACATCGACTCTAACCCAGCACCAATGCCTACACAATGCAGATCAGATAAAGCAAGATTATCCAGGAACATTTAGAACCATGCAAAGCATAGTTAGACTAACCAATATCATAAAAACCAGCCTTTATATAAGCTGCAACATCAGCAACTGCCTGGAGACCAGAGGAACACTGTCTGTTGACTGTTCTTATAGGAACACTATCTGCTTTTTTCCCCATTAAACAGAAATGTTAAGGAAATATTAGGTATGCAAGACCACTAAAATCTTAGGCAAGTCAAACAACCTGGAAATCCAGCATAAAACGCTGCCATCCTGCACTCAATTGCCCTTTGAGATCCTGGTGCCAAGACTGTACCAACAACAATATCACGGACCTCATTTGGGTGCAATTGAGTCTTTTCCAATAATGCCTGTATATGGCAAATGCCGAAATACCCATAACACATAACTAATGAAAGAGAAAATGGAAGTGTCTAGTGAAATAAAAATGAAATTTGTCTGTATTTACAAAACATTGCATTCCGCAGTTAAAATGGCAATGACAAAAATGTTGAGAAAATATATAACCTTAAGAACAGGTGCTAGAAGATCATCAGGGTAGGTATCCTTGAAGCCCCCTTTCCTGGACTTGCAAATGGGAGTTCGGCAAGCACTGTCTTGCATTAAAAATTAACAAACTGATGAACAAAACAAAATACCATTGTAGAAAAATGATAACTTCCAATGCGATCAGTAATGAGCAAAAAACTGAGTTGGCAACAAAATCTAGTATCAGTTTGCTACAAATATTGCAATTAATTAACAAATTCATTCTGCATCTTTTCTTAGTGAGTTCTATATACAAAGTTATACAGTTAGAAAAATTTGGTACTCCTTTGCTAAATTAATTGGTCAAATACTTTTAGACAATAGTTTCTCATTTAATCAAGAAATTGATTTAGATTAGTCTACTCGTGAAATCACATCCATGCTCCTATCGCCCCTATTCAATCACTTAGATACAAAATGAATTTCAAACTATAATTGTGACTATCGTTGCTTGGAGGCAAAGATACTATTATGGCATGGTGCGCTGCAACAAGATACTATTAACGCAACATACAGCCACACAAGATAGGATGAAAACACAGCCAATGCAACACAGACAATGAGCTTTGAGCTATGTTGCATCACAAAAGAGATACGATGCAAGATGAAAGGATATGCAATGCCAACTCTCCTAGGAAAGGAGATTTTAGCTAGGGAAAGAGATACCTTCAAATGTTATACAAACTAGAAGAAGAGGTTAAAATTGTGGCTCTAACACCAAATTAGAGTTAAGGTAAAATAGTACACTCCTAAGAAAGGGGATTTTAGTGAGGGAAAGAGGAATGATAAACAAGAAGAGGTTAAAAGTGTGGCTCTAACATCAAGTTAGAGTTACGGTAAAATAGTTTTCATAAATGCTTTAGGTAGTCCTTTTCTACCTCTCTCTTTCTCTCTCTCTATAGATATTATTGATTACAATGATAGTTCACACATATAATTTTACATGTCTATAAATAGCGAAATGGTTTGTTTCTGTATAACCGGAGGTCATGGATAGTCATTTGCAATGCAGAGTAAGGTTGCGTACAATAGATCCAATATGGTAAACCCTTCTTCGGGACCCACATTGGCCGGAGCTTCATGCACCGAGCTGCTCTTTTATCTATATCGATCAGTGTTCTAAATGACACTTTAGGCGATCTCATCCGCCCCGCTTTTGTCAGAGGCGACCTTTTAAGGCGGTCAAACAACGTAGCTTAAAAAAAACCTTCGGTGCTTTGATTTCAAAAACACTCACCTCCTGTCCCTTCTATCTGTTTTCGCCTCAAACGGCTGCAGCTGCTGTCGCCATTGTCCTATCATCGTCGCCGTTGTAGTCATCGATTATCTCTTGCAGCCATTATTAGGTAAGGGCTTTTATATATTTCGCTATCGCCATATGTCGATCTCCTTTCGCCCAGACGTGCGACACGTCGGAGCCTGAAGACACCTGAGCACAGCGACGAGTTCAGACCGGTCCTGACCCATCTCGCGACAACGAGCCCGGACGCATCGCCTAGGTCGGCGAAGCGTCCGTCGTGAGACACACGAGTCCATCGAGGCCTTCGAAGCGGAAGCAAAAACTTAGAAATAAGGTTTTTTTATTTGACTTAGGGTTTAATCGAATTCTTTAGATTAATAATTTTAATCAACTCCTAGTTATGATTGGGATAATTAAATAGGCTTAATTTAATATATTAAAAAAATTGTTTTTTATATTTTTTTTATAAAAAAATATTTAGATTGACTTTTTTATTTTAAATTAATATATTTTATATTTAGTTATTAATATGGTTATTAATTTTTATTAATATTATGTATAAAAATAGTATAAAAAATTTCAACCGCCTAGGCGGCCGAGGTAGTAGGCGATCACTAACCGCTCCACCACCGCCTACCATCATTTACAACATTGATATTGATCAATAAAAATAGCCATAATTAATTAAAGATTAAGAAAACATGGAAGTAATGTAAGAGCTTGGATACTTAAGGACCAAACAAGTACAAGCATGACTTCTACTCTTCAGTAGGTATTACGATAAAAATATGCTTCCTCCAATATATACGTTAATAACAAGGACTCCTTCAATGATGTGGACAAACTTGCATAGAACACTCATTAGAGGGAATTGGGTATGTCTAGCAAAGCCCATCAAATGCTTAAGTGAGATTCTGATGGTGGAGTTTGTTAAAGGAGAATGCACTGAGGGAATTGAAGAGAATGAGATCTTACCATGTTTTACCTCTTTATATGGTAGTCCATGATGTACGAGTGATTGTATTCTGCAATGCCAGTGTTGACGTGGGTATGTCCATGAATGGTCCAGGCGTCGTACTCTATGATGGCTACTACTGATGGGAGGACTACTCAATTATGGATCATCCTCATATTGGGTGGGGCATAGAGGCATACTTGACAAAACCAAGCCCTATAAGTGGTTGACAATGACACAAAAGGCATGAAGCACTCAGAATGAGTAGTACAGAGTTCGATCAAAACCCAATGGTAGAGTTTGGGGGTTTGAGCATTTTGTAAACAGTAAGAGGTGCTTACAAGGTCGACCACTCTAGAGATCTAAGGTTGTACCAAGCACACCGAGTACTCCAACCGAAGTGTTCGGGACATTAAGCACCCTAGAAGTTGGAGGAAGCACTTAGGACGTCAAGAACTCTAGAAGATTGAGGTGGTGTTCGGGGCATTGAGCACTGTACGGTGGTCCAACACCATGTGTCCTAAGTTTGCTAGCAGAGAGCCAATCCATATACGCACCTCGATGAGCTAGAAAGGGGTATCACTTGGAGGTAGCATGAGCCCCTCCCCTATCAAATTAGGTTGAGGATATAGTCACACGAAACCCAAGTTAAGAAGAGCCACACTAGTCAATTTAAAAATTTTAAATTGCCCCATTGCCACACATCCCTCTGTCCTCATGGAACGACAGCCTTGATCACTACCAATAATGCATGAATAATGGTCCCTCTCTCACAAAGCAATATGATGTTGTTTCTCTAAGTTTTGTTGAATCTTCAAATAAGGAAGATAAGGAGCGGGTATCTCTAGATTAATTCGAGACTCTAATCTAAGATATTTGTTCCCTAAGCGCATCTGCCAAATCTGCTAGGTCTTTTCACGCCCTTGGATGGAGAACTAGTTGAGCCCAAGGTGACTAATCCTTACTAAATCTAGGGTTTTGACCGATCCAAGGCGTCGCCCCTTCCACCAGCATTAATGAGGAAAAAGTTTATAAGGCTTTGTGCATGCTTCCCTTATGTGGTATGTTTCTTCTTTGATCCTCCAATCTTCACAAGATCCTTCAACCTTTGCAAATCCTTGCCTCTCACGACTCTTGTAAATCTTTGCCTTCCTTGTATTTCCCCTTTCACTTAGATGGTTCTAAGGGCAAACATCACCTTTTTGTTGACCCATTAGTGGTGGGAGGGTCATTAATGATAAAAGGATGCTTAATCCCAAGATTGTGGATTAGGGAGAGCGTTGCCTAGTCGACCCCTTGGTAGTGGGTGGACCATTACCACTAAGAGGATACTCGATCCCCGACAAAAAGTGTTGGGGGGGGGGGGCGGAGTGTTGTCAAGTCGGCCTTTAGGCATGAGAGAATCGTTACTGCTAAGGATCAATTCCCCGATTGTGGATTGGGATGACCCTTAGTAGTGAGAGGGTCGCTATTGCTAAGGGGAGTGCTTGATCCCACAACCATGACTTAGGGAAAGCATTGCCAAGTAGATCCCTTAGTAGTGGGAGGGTCAATTGCTCCTAATGGTATATTTGATCCTACGTGGGACGAGGAGAGTGTTGTCAAATCAACACTTTAGTAGTGGGAGGGTGCTATTAAGAGGGATACTGGATTTTGTGACCATGGATCACAAGGAGAGTGTGTCCAAGTTGACATCTTAGTAGTGGGAAGGTTGTTGCTAAGGGATGTTCAATCCTGTGACTATCAGTCAAGGTGAGAATTTAGAATGAACTCCTTAGTAGTGGGAGAGCGTTGTCGAGTTGGTTAGGCCACTGCTACTAAGGTGATACTCAATCTCGCAACTATGGCATAGAATTGCTCAATCCCATGACCGTGGGTTAGGAAGAGCATTTCCGAGAGTACCCAACTCTTTGCAATAAAGTTTGAACTATATATTAGATAATCGATACAATGTTGCCAATGGAAGTAACCATTAGGTTACAAAGTTCCTCACTAGTTATAATAGAATCAGAAGTGGAAAGCATTCCAGGTCATTTGAGAGTTTTTCCTACACCCATTGAATCCACAACGCAAACTTAAATTTTCAACATTTTCCATATTTTTTTATTATTTTTTTTTTTTGGGCTTGTCAGCCGCCTAACCTACAACCCACCTTAGATTGGGGTGAGGATTTCCCAACCCGCCATGCTTACAAGTCTTTTCTGGATGATAAATACTTTGTACTTTTATATCCCTATATTTCAATTCATTCACCAACTTTCCAACCTCCACTTTTGGATGTTCCCTGAAATCCTAAGCATGATTCAATAAACTAAACATGGTCCAACACTAAATTTATGACTGCACGGATGTGCACAACACATGAAATTTGGTTCGCTAACGCAAGGGATGGATTCAATACTTCCCTCACTCGTCCTCCCACAATTGTTGTGCAAACTGGCTCTTTGATATTCTCAGCCCTAGGTGATGTTTCTAATTTATGTAATACAATCATTTTATATGCTGCGTTGCTCGTTTGTGTTCTCTCACTATCGCTTTGTGTTCTCTCACCATTACTTGGAACAAATTGACCATTAAGTGCAGTTGGAAAAGAAATACTAACCGAGAAAACCAAACACTAAAAAAAGGTTCGACTTACGCCACGATAACCACGTCGTCCCAAGAGGAAGAACCCTGACACGTTGCAGTATTGGCATCGGCCGCACACACCCCAGCCTTATCAATAAAACAAAGACGAAAGAACAACGTAAATAACAGGGGTGGCATTTGGAACAATAGAACCGTAATCTTCATGATCTAGATGAGATAGAATGGTTACCGAGAGGATCGCAGGTTGGACGGCAGGAGAAGGTTGAAGATGACGGAGGAGAACCATTTGCCTGTCGATCGCCTTCTCCATTTCGAATCGCTCTCTCTCTCTCTCCCTTCTCTGTCAGGTTTGAGTTGGTGAATCGGTCGGTGGGAGGCCAGACTTTTAAATCAATGCAAGAGGACGACGATTAATTGGAAAGGAAAGGAAAGGAAAGGATAGGATGCTGTAAAATGCGCTTTTCCATAACGAGCTACCGTTCTGTTTTGGAAATTATAAATTTTGCATATAATCAACCACTTAATAAAATTAAAAAAATAACAAATAATTTTTTTTAGACAGAAGATTGTACAGGGAGTCTTTAGGCGGATTTAAGAAATTGTAATGGAATGAAATCTATTTCACTTATATTTTTAATATTTAGTAGATAGAAATTAAAATTAAAATATAAATTTGATATTTCTAATTTTATAATCCAACTCCGGTAAATTATTGGTAAACTTCTCCTCAATTAATAAATTAATATTTTTATTGTCAAATATATACCAAACACGCTAGTATGATCTGCTCAATAATAAAATAAAAATAGATAAATTATAGAGATATTTTATTATAATATAATCATCCTTTATATAAGGAAAATTAGATACCTATAACATATTTTTCACAATTGATCCCAGATTTATTGGTCACTCAGCAGGATGCTATATACTTTATTATATGCTAAAATTTTACCTCCTCCGTGTTGGCTCTCGGACGGGTCGACGGAGGTATTGGGGCGAGCGATTCGCATTTTACCATATTATATGCTGAAATTAATAAATAATAATAATAATAATTTTTTAAAATTAGAAAAAAAAATTTAAATAAAAACTTTAAATAATCAAAAAAGGAAATTAAAAAAAATAATTAAAATATACGATTTTATTAAATGAAAATTTAATATTAATATATTTATAATATTACATCACCATTTTAATGCATATAAATAATTTGAAATTATATAAATATCATTTCATTTTAGTGAATATACATAATTTAATATGATATAAATTTTATATTTCAAACTTCAACGAGGATATTAGATTTCAAACACTCAAATTTAGAGAGAGAAAAAATATTTATATTTGTGGTTCAAATTGAGTTATATACATTGAAAATTTATTTGTCATAAAATAAATTTTAAAACATTATAAGCATGGTAACATATTATCAACTATTATTTTTTATGGATAGGTGCTAAATTTATTAGTATTAAATATTTTTTTTAGAAGGTCACACGTTAACCTCGGGTACTTATACGATCTATCTCACAATTATATATAAAAAAATAAATCAGGAAATTAAAAAGATCACCAAATAAAAGAAAATTTCCTTAGAAGAAGTACCAAATTTGTTTGCTCTAAATATTAATAATAAGGTAGGTAGATGATATATCAAAAATTATTTTTTATATCTAACATTTAATTCCCTATAAAAGCTTTTAAAATCATGAGTTAATGCCGTGTTTGGTAAGTTATAATATAATCAGCATTTTAATGTAATTCTTTTTTTATGTAACGTAATTAATATTATATTAGTACGTTTGGAAATATATTAGTTATAATCTTTAATTACAACGATAATTACATTCTTTTATTTGACATTAATTATTTTTTATAAGGAAT
This sequence comes from Kaempferia parviflora, assembly GCA_037177295.1. Taxonomy (NCBI): domain Eukaryota; kingdom Viridiplantae; phylum Streptophyta; class Magnoliopsida; order Zingiberales; family Zingiberaceae; genus Kaempferia; species Kaempferia parviflora. The sequence goes on along the minus strand of JBAMIE010181883.1, from coordinate 141 downwards.
GTAATTCATATAATTATAAATTGATAAAAATATTTTTTGTTGCCGTCGGTCGGCGACAACTAGTGGCGATCGGCCGGCGGCGGCCAACGACGGTCGGTCGGCGGTTGCTGGCGCCGGTCGGCTGCGACCAGCGACGATCGG
>JBAMIE010181871.1:0-13114 GCA_037177295.1 Kaempferia parviflora | reverse complement strand
TCTATCGAATATTGTCATTGTGTTGAAGAAGAACACTCCACAATAATAATCATCTAGTGGATGCATTAGAAGTAAGCAAACAATAAAATTGTATCGATGAAATTTATTTACATTGAAGTTTGTCTCTTTGAACCAAAGACAAGTCATCATATGTTGTCATATTATAATAATATCTCTATAATAGTATAATATTATTTATTTTAAATTTAAGCCCTCATGATTTAAACTCTACCCAAAGAGCCTAATATTAATATAAATATCTTTCTATTATAAACTCATGATTTTTTCTGTGTTTACAATGTGAAACTATGTTTGCAACCGAACACTTGATTAATCTAATTGAAATGATGATCCGAAATTTAATTAAAATAATTAATTAATTTTAAATTAAAAAGTGATTAATTATTTTAATTAATCCTAAATTAAATTTAAAATTAAAATAATTAATTAATTACTTCAGTTAATACAAATTAATAATTAATCCCTAATTAACAATCAAGTATTAATCTCTAATTATTTATTTATTTTAATTAATTTAAAATCAATTCAAATTCAATTCATCAATTATTAATCACTAATTAATTAATTTTATTAATCCTAAATTAAATTCAAATTAAACTAATTAATCAATTACTTCCGTTAATACTAATTAATTATTAATCCCTAATTAATTAGTAATAATTAATTTATCAATTATTAATTAACTATTAAATTCATATTAATCTAACTTAAAATTTAAATTTATAAATATTTTAAATTATATCGGAATCATTCTAAAAAAACCCGTAAATAAAAGAAATTTGAATGAATTCTAAATGTCATTTTAAGTTGAGTTTTGTCCATTCTTAAATCTCAATTATTTAGAAATACTTTTAAAATTATCATTCCCAAACATATTAATAGATACTTTATATTTTTATTATTTTATTCTCTCATTCCACGACAGTATGATTTTGTAAAAGATAGGGTGGAATATGTAATTTAACTATGAATCTGGTGGTCCGTGGCGAAGTTTGGGGCGAAAGTGTAATTTTCCTCTGGGTACTTAAACCCTGATCTCAAGGACGCCCGCCGCCCTCTTTCTCTCCACGCCGCCGCAACGCAGGTAGTCTTCCGACGGGGGCGATCGCCGACCTTGTTATCAACTACGGACAGATTGTCGATTTCTACATACCTCAAACGGTATTGCGGCTTCTTCTTCTCTCCTATTGCCGCAACCAGGTCACAAATCCGCTAAGCTCCGCCACCGGCGATAGGTACTTATCTCTTCCTTTATCCTCCTATTATCATACGGAAGCGCCGACCTCGCACGTCTCTCACTCTCTCGACCTTGTCGCCTCGCTGCATCGTCCGGCGTGCTTCGACCTCTGCCCGTCGGTGCCTCAGGGCCTCCTCGCCCTCCGGCTTCTGGCAGCCTCGCATGCGACCTTATCTTTGATAGTCTTTGCTCTTCTCTTCCTCGGCGTAGCACCAGCTGCTGTCGCATGCTTCTATCTCGTGCAGTGGCAAATTTCCTTATGTCTGTGTTCAAATCCTTTGTCGCAGCAATCTAACTACAATTGGTTGTCTGCTGTATGCCCTAGATTGTTTAAATTTAGTTCACTCAATCTGGTGGTTTGCTAGTTATGTGTTATGAGTCAGAACAATGAGTAGGTCATAGATTGAGAAAATATATCGTTTGAAACGAGCTAACCGATTGGGGTAGACTCTTACCACCATTTTATTATAGCATGTGGTTTCCTTAATTGATTAGACGTTAGGCTGAATATATTTTACTTATTGCATTTTGCATTACATAGTTGCTCAATCACAGACTGCTGCTGCTGCTGAGAATGATTTTCACCAGTTAGTTGCTGAGTAAAAAGGCCAAATTGGTCCAACTTGTACTTACCCAGTGATTGTGATTATAGTATCTTCCTGGAATTTTCTTTCCTACATTTTCTTTATAATGTTATTGGTGCTATTAAGAGCAATGTAAATATACTATAACAAAATAGTTCTCTAACTAACTTGTTAATTATTAATATTTTAAATATGTTAACTAATATGCTTTAGACAAAGATCAAATGAGTTAAATTATCTAATCATTTTAATATAATACCATCTTATTTAATTTAGGGACAAAATTAAATAAAATCAATTTATATTTTATGAATCTTGAGGAAAGATTATTATGAAATACATCACAAAGTTGTGAGCTAATCTTATATTTGAATGCATGATCTAACAAACTTTAAAATTTTGTTGGAGTTTTAGGTAGAACGTGTTCCACGCATCCACCTCCTCTCCTTCTTGGCGAAAGACCTTCCTCTCCTCACTGTGGTTATCGCCCCTCTACCACTCATCTAGGCAATCTCTACTTCACAACCGACCTAGGTTCAAAGGCCTGAGGTCGCTACTTAACTGATCTCATTGCCCTTGCTTATCATCTTGGCGATAAAATGATATCTGCAATTAGTTGGGTACCAAAGGGAGCTTCTAAGGTCTCCCCAGCGGTGGTTGAACCACCCTCCAAAGAAGAAATTGAGGAGATTTTGAGAACAGGAGCATTGGAAAGAAGGTAATGTCTTTTAGAACTTGATTTTTATTCCTTTTATAAACTTCTACATAATTGCCATAATCCATTAGTAATGATTATTGTGCAGTGGAGACAGTGATGTAGAGGAAGGAGAGGATATGGATGTCGATGCTTCCATAGAAGAAGACGACGTAGTGCATGCATTGGCTGCAGCTAAAGCTTTGTCTAACAAAGGGGACAAGAGTTCTAGTTGTTTCCCTGATATAGCTGATAGCCTTCGAGAACTTGACATGGATCACTATGATGATGAGGATGATGGTACCAAATTCTCTTCAATAATCTTAGCAAAGTTAAGAATTGTATTTTGTTTTCACTTATACATTTTAATATGCCAGGAATCGAGCTATTTAGTACTGGTCTAGGTAACAGTTACTATCCAAGCAATGATATGGACCCTTATCTGAAGAACAAGGATGTGAGTCAAACAATTTTAACACGAAAACTATGTTTCTTTCTTTTACTCAAAAGGAGAATTCAAACAATGGTTTCACTTAATATATTGACCAGGATGATGATGACGACGACGACGATGAAATAGAAGATATGACCATAGAACCAACTGATGCAGTTATAGTCTGTGCAAGAAATGAAGATGAAGTCAGTCATCTTGAGGCATGTTTTGCACAATGCAGACCTTTTTCGTTACTTGTCTGCTTGCTTGTTTTTAATATTGTTTCTAAGTTCTTGCTGTGTCTGTTGTCCTCTTAACCACTATGATACTTGATTAAGAAATAAATAATTAGGATGAATGGCATTGATATTTGTGAGTGAAGGTATGAGCTATATGCCTATATCTCATGCTTGAATTGCTATTACCCTAGCTGTCTTTGTACTGATAGTGCTCAGGTTGTTTGATAGCTGGGTCTTTTCATAAGATGGGTAGATGGTTGGTTCTTAGATGAAACCCACCAAGAAAGTCTTTTTAAAACCCACATCATTGATGTCCTGCATACTGATGGCCTTATTTGGGGATGTTTATTTATTTATTATTATTATTTTTTTTTTGCATTGTTTTTTGAGGCAAACGAAAAAAAAAAGAATCTCCTTATATATTTATAGGTGCATTATGTGAATGCTTTCACATATTAGGATTACTTCATAACAACAGAAAGTCAATTTGCATTAAGATTGGAATGGTATTTAAGATGCTTATTTTAGACTAAAGGTTCGCTTGATTAACTTATCTAAAATGGTTCATTTGGCAGGTTTGGATTTATGAAGAATCGGAGGATGGAGATTCAAACATTTATGTTCATCATGACATAATCCTTCCAGCTTTTCCCCTCTGCACGGCATGGTTAGATTGCAGCCTTAAAGGTGATGATAAAGGTAACTGTTTCCTTTACTACTATGTTGGAATTTTGCTTTCCCAATTATGCAGGTTGAATAATTTTGTCTTTTCTTTTGCATCATGCTGATTTCTGTAGGCAATTTCATAGCTGTTGGCTCCATGGAGCCTGCTATTGAGATATGGGACCTTGATGTTGTATGTATTCTGTTTTACCATTAGTAGCTTCCTTATATTAATTTTAGCTTGTTTGGAATAATGTTGATAAGCTATTTACACATCCTAATATATTTTTGACAGGTTGATGAAGTTCAACCTTTTATGGTCCTAGGGGGTGTTTCGAGAAAGAAGAAAACAGGGAAAAAGGTTCGTTGTTCTTTCTCTGGAGTGAACTATATTGTAAAACTATAATTGCAGGCTTCTAATTGCTTCAAACACTCTTATAGCTATGTAGAATGAAAGTTATATAACTTATAGACGAAGGAGAGTAATAAGTTGTCTAGTGACTCTTGTTGTGCTTTTTGTTTTTCTCCTATGGTAGTTTAAAATAGCTACTAGTGGTCCCTAATTGTACTTATTGTTGTGGTATTTATATAAAGATTTTTCTTCAATTAATTTAAGATACCTGTGCAAATTTTCAGCTTTTGTATCTCAATATTCTCTTATTTAGATTGTCTGCTAATGTTTCACATCCATTCTATAAAATGATATTCGTAATGGCATCTTATTCTGTTGTTTATTTCCTTTCTTGATTGTAATGTGTAGACCTCGGTCAAATACAAAAAAAATAGTCATAGGGACTCTGTACTTGGGCTTGCCTGGAATAAGGAAGTGAGGTGAGCTTTGGTCCCTAAAAATGTTATTTGATTGTGTTGTACAAGTTTGTGGGTCTTACAAGAAGATTTGCACATTGAATCTCAGGAATGTTCTAGCTAGCGCAAGTGCAGACAAAACTGTGAAGATATGGGATGTAGTTACTGGCAAATGTGCTGTAACCGTTGAGCATCATAAAGACAAGGTAATTAAGTTTACATTGTGAAAGAATAAAATAATGATATTAATATGGTTTCAAATCCCTCCCAGATAGTTGAGATATTTTTAAAAAATAAAATTCAATTAGTTTCTTATATGCAGATACCAGTATAAAACTATTGCATCTTTTTTTTTTTTGTTGTTTTTGCTTGCCATTGTGGTGAAGTATTTGGTGCTGTATGATTTCATGCTTCGTTTTGCATCATAACTTAAAATTAAGATTGTTAAGATTTTCAGTAAAATGAACTAATAACTACACTGTTGTTGCAGGTCCAAGCAGTTGCATGGAGTCGACATTCTCCTGAAATACTTATCAGTGGTTCTTTTGATCCATCAGTTGCTGTGGTAATGGATAAGAAATCTTTCTCATAAGATCAAATGTCTTTCTTCTTAATATTGCCTATGGTACATAAGTTTGCATAAATCATCAACTAAAAGACTCTAAATGATAAGCTATTAGAAGGATTGGGGTCAACTAATGAATATTGTACTATTCACAAAATGGAATAGCTTATCTATAATCCATACATCCTGCAAATAAAGCCTGAAATAGTATTGCCATCAGATTTTTCCCACTTTTTACTCTTGTTTAAACTTCCCCTTGTTCATTTGTTTGAGTGATTTGGATCTCTTGGCTGTAGAAAAGAGTTTCAGCCAATTGATAGCTCTGCTTGTACTCTTTTTGAGTTTAATTCTTTTAGCTTTTTTTTTCATAAAAGTTTCATGGCTTACTGAATGCTGTTCTTTAATAATCAACGACATGCTAAATTAGAGTGGGCATTATCACAATAAAACTGATCAGTTTGGGGTTGAATACTCAGTGTCTTGAGACGTCTGCAATGGACCTTTTCTCCTCACTTCGTCATGGTTTTTCTCTGTGGCATTGTGATTTTGAGTTTCTTTTTGTAAAATGCAAAATATTTTTAGTTAAAAGGAATTTCTCTCTTGGTGTACTATAACTTGACGAATAATGTTCATTCCCTATGAATTGCAGATGGATATGAGATCAAGTTCTCAAGTCTGCAACGAATGGTCTGTCACATCTGATGTTGAAAGTTTAGCATGGAACCCACACTCAGAGCACGCATTTGTGGTGAGTTTATGATATATTACTGGCGATTGTTGGTTATTGAAACATTGGAAGTTGAAGGGTTGGTGGTTTTCCTTTCAAGCCATTTCCATTGTGATTTCATTGTCAGTAGTTATCTATTACTAGTCTTGAACTGCCTGCTTGAGCCGTTGGGACAGATGATGGAATATATCAAAATTTTCAAGGATGATTTAAGCAATGCTGTTTTTGTCCTAGATTCTAAGAGTTGTGGCCTGTCTGATGTGTTTCAGGCGAGTCTTAATGATGGCACTGTTCAAGGTTTCGACATCCGGGCTTTGTCAGACTCCAGCTCCAGCTCCAGCTCTAGTTCCAAACCAACTTTCACACTTAAGGCTCATGATAAAACTGTTACTTCAATCTCCTTCAATCCTGCAGCTCCAAATGTATGCTTCTAGTCTCAACTCTGCTTATAAAAGAGTTTTAAGTTAATTGACTGACCTGTTGAAATATCATTGTGCAGTTCCTTGCTACAGGTTCAACAGATAAAACGGTATGGGATGGTTTTCTTTCCCTTCTCATTGGCAATATGAAAATATCTGCTGATGACTAATTCAACGAAACAGGTGAAATTGTGGGACGTGTCAAACAATCAACCTTCGTGCATTGCATCTCAGAAATTCAAGGCGGTAAGTTTTCTCAAACAGTTTAATGCTCGAGAATTATGGATTATAAGACAGCTCCGCTCCTGTATCAGAAATGGAAATTTTTGATTCATTTTGCCTTCTGTTCAAGTATAATTATCCAATCTAAGTCTTGCCTGTTAAATAGGAGAAAAAATCACTTTAACTCTCAGAATTTAGAAAATTATTTGTTTATATAGCAAAGCTTCCATTACTAGCATTTTATGGTACTTCATAACCTTATACCGAAGATTATCTATTTCAGGGTGCAATATTCTCTATAGCCTTTTCAGATGATTGCCCTTTCTTGTTAGCTATTGGAGGTTCTAAAGGGAAATTGGAAGTAAGTAAACAACACTTCGAAAGTAGTAATTACACTATTACTTGAAGTCTCTGTTTCCTTAAACTAATAAGATCATCTGTCAATTGTCTCCTTTGAAAAATGGAATTTAAATATTTATCCTTTATTAACTTATATGTCCAAGATTGGGTAGAAAGTTAATTTCTATCCTCTTCATTTACATCCGTCATTTCTCTTCTTCATTTATATCCGTTCCCCCAAAGAAACAAACCAAACAGTTCGTTTTTCTCTCGTTCGCAGGTGTGGAACACCCTATCTGAACCAAAAATTGCCAATAGATTTGGCAAGAGAGGCGATGGAAGTAATCCAGCACCGTCATCAGATTGAGCTTTGACTTGTTCATTTTTGAGCTTTAAAATGTGAGGATGTTTTGAGCAGACATTGTTACCCCCCTTTTCCTTAATATTTTAAATCTGTGTCGCCTTAACAATTAAGAAGATCCCAGTTTTATTTTAAGTTTTTATCGAATCGAAATGTATAGGATGGAAAACACTGTTTTTTGTTAAGTTCTGAATTTATTTGTTTAATTGGTATCTACTTTATACCTACCGTCTTCGTATAGTATCTGGTTAAAATTGAATTCAATTATCAAAATTGAGCTTTTACAAATCAACTGAATTGATTAAATTTTTTAATAAAAATTAAATAAAAAAAAGTTAATTAATTCAATATAAAATTATTTTTTAAAAAATAGATTTAATTGAATTTTTTAGGAATCAAAAGGATTTATCGATTTGATTTTTTGTAATTCTGAAGAAATTTAAAAATTAAACTGAATTAATTGAAAATTTAATTATTCTTTTTAAAAAATCAAAATACAAAAATAAAATTTTAAATTTGAGTGGTTAAACTTGCTTAGAAGGATTCAAACATTCTAGCTTAGCTATGTTTTGTGATAATCAGCTTTGATTATATTACAAGATTAATTATTTTATGCGGTATAATTTTAAAGCTTTAGTGTAATCAAAGAGAATAAATGGGAGATGCTTAGCTCTTATTTACATCCATTAAGTTTTTTTCAGTAAAAGGAGTGTTAAGAGTAAACACTCGGCAATAGTAAATAAGATATTGTAATCTTGCTTTCTAACCTTGAAACCCAAAAACATGTGTATTTAACTCAAGCCATGATAACTTTTAAATAATCTAAGCAATCTGAAAACGTTCGTTTTAAAACATTAGCAGCTATCTTCCATACACAACACAACAAGCTTGGTGCACTATCGAATTGCAACAGCCAGTGCAAACTTACAAGAAAAAAAATGGTCTTTTCAATTTATCACCGCCGGAATGCATTGCTTTCATGGGCTGCAGAACCTCCCTGTGAGTAGTGCGCCCGACGACGGACACTCTCTTCTATTGTAGAGCTCCCCCCTTTCTCAGTTCCAAAAATGCTCTTCTGGGCTGCATCCAGAAAAGTCTTGCCTCTTGAAAAGCCTGATCTCGCTGCTTCAACTCTGTCTTCCTCTGCAGCTTTCTTCAACCGTTTAGACCTTTGCTCCTCGTGAAGTTCCGCATCCAACTGCATCTCTCTTAATCGAGCTTCTCTCTCTTCCTCAGACATCTTTGGCACACCTCGACGATGATTTTTGCCAGGCAGCTCATTCAACTTGTTGAATTCTCTGTGCTTGTCTTCCATTCCTCGTTCAGAATCAGGCTGGTGACGTTCATATGCAGAATGATTTCTTGTAGAATCATCCTGATGACTGTATTTTGAATAAGAATGGACTCTGGACGAGTGTATATCACCCCTTCGACGATCTTGTTGTTGATGCTCAAGCAGTGAATGCTTTTGCTTATCTTCTTCCTCACTTTCAGTTTGCCTTCTTGAACCTGAAGTATACCTGGGAGAATGTCGATCACTCTTGGTATATTTATGTTGGTAAGATTCAGATGTTAAATGATCACTGTTTCTTATTCTTTCTGCATCTGAATTAGTTCTTGATAGCCATTTGCCATGTTTAGACTTTCCTTCATTCTTCATGGATGTTTGATGATCTCTTCTTTTCTCTTTCTGGTCATCCATCGTGTCATCAGAATCAGAATGATGTCTCGATGAATGCTTCTCAGACTTTGACTTACTGTGACGATGGCTCTTGTGTCTTTTCTTTCCTTGTTTCTCCTTATCGTGTTTCTTGTCTTTCTCAGCTTCTGCCTGCGAAATCAAGATTATACGGTAAATTGCACAACCTTATCACAAAATGTAGAATATGTAATAAGAAAATGAATTTACAAGGTAAGCAACTATATAACAGAATTCCATGACTAGAGAGGAAAATTTAGTTAATGTCCCAATGCCAAAGGGCTGTAATAGTCTAACTTAATGAAAAAAAAAAGTCATTGTTGGCATGAACAAAGATACAAAAAAGATCATTTGGAAAATTGTTTGCAGCATTAATCGCAGCATAGAATAATCATAAACGCATTGAAACAAGTGCTTACATATTTCTTTATCATAGCCATCTTGATGGGATTATTCTTTATTCGTGCAAGTGCTTCCTGCTCACGCTGACGAATAAGGAGCAAAGGATCAGTGTGAAGTTTCCTCCATGCATCGTTTGCCGACTGTGGCTTGTCCTCAAACAAAGCTCCAAGAACACCAGCCTGATAAAATTTGAGATATTATCATATAAACCTATGCAAATGCAGATAGCATGAAAGATAAGTTGATGAATGCCTGCATACAATTAATTGATCTATATTTTGTTAAAAATATACAGCAGCACGACTTTTTTCAATCAGGAACAGATGCACCGAAACAAAAGAAAAATAAGCTACAAAGAAGGTGACACTGGATGCAACATAACAATCACAATAATAATACAAACTCTCCAGCAACTCAGAAATGAAATGTGTATGTGAGAACAAAATAGAAAGAAAGTCAGCAATCAACATGTAGCACCATCTAAAATACATAGTGTAAACCAACTCAGTGCTTTCACATCAGCACCACCCCTTAGTTTATGAATCTCACATGGTACAAGTGCACGGCATTCAGGCTCATTATACCTTAACCTATTATGCTATTGTTGGAGGACATCCAACCATGGTTCAGAATAACTTACCTATTGGAAGAGGTATCTCAGAAATTCCCAACTGGTTATCTTTGCTTGTTGGGTTCGTCAGCATTCCCTCAAGAATCCATCATCTTAATTCAGTATGCTGTCTCGTTTTCAGTCTCTATTGGCAATCCTTGTAGGCATCTCAACAGCTACCTCATCCAATTGGCCAAAATTTATATCCTCAAACCACTCGTCACTCTTTCATGAATGATCTAACATAGTTCTGATTCATCATCTATGCAAAGCCACCAAAAAACCATATCATAGTGTTAGAATTAGGAAGTCCGCCCTCATTAATTGATTGCCAACTAGAGGAAGGCCATGGATGAATGATTGGCAGCATGTGGAATCCCTTGCCTCAAGAGAACTTGACTTCACCATGAGAGTTCCTATTTCCTATATGAGCATGATCATCTCAGCACCACTGTTGTCTGGACTTCCAATCAAAGGCATTTTTGTTGCATCAGTTCATTCTCAATTGACATATCAACTAATGTGTCTCCAATCAAACCTTTGCTAACCCAACTGTGGTAGTTAGAACATAAAACCTATTTAAATAGTCGTATATTGTTCAAATGTCAAGACAAGAATGATTTCTTGAAATTAAAACAAAGAATGAAAAAGGTTAACTTTATTCCAATCCTGTACAAACTATAGGTCAGCAAATAAGTGTTACAAACTCTCTACTTTAGCAATTAATGTCGCAAAAGAAGAAATTTTTAACATGAATATGAATGATGAGTAATTTGGCAAATGCAAGTTTTGTTTTGTACTGGTGTACATATGGAACAGTGTTAGTCATTGTTGCACAACTCGACACTCTTATATGAGATGAAATTAAAATGGTTAAAACAACTGTTATAATTTACTATGTCCTTAAATATATTACATAAAATCAATAAAGTGCATAAATGTCGGTTCGACACCTAGAAACATCAATAACAGGATACTAATACTAACACATACATGGAATATCCTCTGTTAGTTCACATTCCAACTGAACTGCATGGGAATAGCATAGAACATGTGTAAAAGGATTGTACCTTGGAGGAACTAGCCTCTGCAGCTGAGGCACTCGAGGCTTCTGCAAGTGGTGCTTGAAGTGCCTTGAACCCATCCGAATTCCCCTTGCCCACCGCTAACCCCGACTCATATAGAAAATCTGATCTTTCTTGACGCCTAATTATCAAACCAAAAAAACAAATTCATAGGATTAGTAAGAAATAATGCGTGTTACTTAAACAATGAAATAAAAAACCTAATACCATGCCAACGAACCAAAAATCAGCAATGCAAAACCCAAAATTAAACAAGGGGACAAAATTTTTTTCTTTTGGATCTACGCAAATCAGACAAGGAAACAATATATATTTTTTGGATTCTAGATTGACGAACAGACATAGAAAGGAAGGTCGAGACCAGCATCAACCGTAGAAAAGTGATATCAGAAGTCATCACAACAATAACCAAAGAATCAAACAAAAAAAAAAAGACAATCAACAAATCAAGAGGTCGAGGGAACCAGAGACAGGAAGCACTTATGGGGCGAAGCCGCCCCGTTCCGAGAGGTGGCATAGCTCGTCCTTCTCGCGCTCATCCTGGATCTGCTTTCGGAGCTCCTAGAGTTTACATTGCTCGGCCTCGTGCTTTTGCTCAGCTTTCCACACGTTCTCGATGTTTCTGAGGCTCCCCGTGTGTCATCCCTTCTTGTTTAGAAACTTCAAATGAACTATGCTTGAATAGTAAAGCACGATGTCGGGATAACCCTACTCTTATGCAGCCCTGGATGGCCGCGTTGGAGAAAGAAAACAGGTTGGAGAAGGAGGGGGAGGCGGCAGAAGAAGAAGAAGGAGGAGGAGGAGGAGGAGGAGGAGGCTGCGACGGAAGGAGAAGGGAGGAGGAAAGGATTAGGTTTAGGCGGAAGAGTTGAAGTATAAAAAATTTTTGTTAAGTATAAGTGGGAAAATAAAATAATTCATTTTTATTAATTAACATCAATTTTAATAGCGGTTTTCACTAAACGATTTCGTATATTGGACAAGAATACGCTCATAGATATCAGATTTTTTAAAAACGCTGTTAAAATCGGTGTCTATTACCAAAAAAGGGGCGCTCGTATACACCACTTAAAAAACCGATGTCTATGAGCGCAAATAAGCGCTCATATACACCAGTTTTTGAAAAAAAACGGTTTAAAATACTCAAAGACACCGAAAATTACTTAAAACCGATGTTGTTCCACTGGTGTCTATGGACGTTTTTCTTGTAGTGATTGAACGTAAGCCTTGAGGGTGAACTGATCTACTGTTTTGGTCACCTCTCACCACTAGCGTCCGGTCCTGTTATTTTTCAACAACTAGTGTGCACTGGTAGTCTTCTGATACCCTCAAAAATGAATGAAGGCTAAGGACATCTTGTAAAGGCTGATGCAACCCCCGAAGTATCATGCGACAGTCTGCTCTACATGTTAGATAGGTCATTTCAAGTGGTCAGCTGGTGGAACTTATCCATATATTCATTGACCGATCTCGTACCCTGTCTCAACGAGTGATGTTGTTGAAACGCCAACTAAGGATCTCGTACATTTTGGTGTAACTAAAAGGTTCTTTTTTAGCTTCTCCTAGTTATCTATTTTTCACTTGCCCTGTTTGTTTCGTGAACGCCACATCTATTCCCACCTCGCCAATGCTCGCCCCTTGAGTCTGATGGCAATCAGATTTACCTTCATTAGATCCGAAACCTGCTTATACTCAAAGATTCACTCCACTTCCTTCAACCAATCGACAAAACTTTCTACTTGTAACGTACTAGAAAATTTTAGCAAATTAACTCAAAAACCAAAGTCTTCATAAGGATCCTCCCAAATATGACATTCCTAGTAAGTAGCCTGTTGGTGAAAAGGGTTCCTGAAGGAAGGATCAAATCCATGATCAAAGATGCCACAATCCGAGATTCTATGATGTTGGGACCTTACGGAGTTGGGGGGGGGGAATGACTCCATTCGCTTAGTCGATGTTGATGATTTACAGCAGAATACTCGACGTGAACTACACACCCAATGCTAA
>JBAMIE010181863.1:0-13115 GCA_037177295.1 Kaempferia parviflora | reverse complement strand
GAAATCCACACACAAGACACATCTTAGGCATTTAATTCTTTCCGTTGATTCTTTTATAACTTTGGTAGTCACTTGTATGCTAACAATTGTCACACTCTTAACGATCAATCTAGCTATTCTACGTGAGTAAACTTTCTAGTACTTAGAATCACCACTCCATGTGGATACGATAAATCTTTTATATTACTTCGATATTTTCATACACTTGTGGGTGTATCAGAGGAAGAAATGGAATGATATACATCTTCAAGTGAGGAAAAAGAAGAAGAGCAATCCGAGATAAGGGAGATCCTGGAAGCTCAAAATTCAACCTCATCGATCGAGAAGAGTGGGAAGAACCACATCAAATGCTTCAAGTATAATAAGATGGGACACTACAAGAGTAGATGTCCTTCACTCAAGAAGGTAAAGAAGGTAATTCCCAAACTCAATTCAATCTAATTTGAATTTAATGTGAGTTGTAGAAAAAAGGAGAAAAAGTATATAAGATGCTTCACGTGTGGTGAGTATGGTCACTACCATACTAAGTGTCAAAGGAGAGGAGAGCTCAAGAAGTTGGCATACTTGAATAAATGAGAGAAGAAGAGGAGCTCAAGTCAAGGGGAGCTTCAAATGAAAAAGGGGAGGAAATCCCTAACTTGAAGTTCAATCCATGTTTTAATTCATACATGCTTGTTAAAAATAATATAGATTATTTACCCCAAGCATAATCATGAATTTAGGTATAACGATAAGACTATGGTTAACAAGGTTGATAACTCTAGGAAATTGAATCATAAGGTTAGACCTAATCGAAAGCAAACTACCATGCATAAGGAGAGGAAGGTAGCGAAGGACCAAGACATTAATCTCAAGAAGGAGAGACATATACCTAGGAAGGTTGGTAGGTCTAGGAGTTCCCATGATGGACAAGTAGACTCTAGGATTAAAAACCTAGAATTGAAAAATCAAGCTTTAAGGGAAAAGCTTGATTGATTAGAGAGATCCTTCAAGACATTCAATGTTGAATCTAAAGGATTTGATAGGAAGTTAGGTAGACAAAGACCAATGATAATAGACCTGATTTAGGATACTGATCTTCATCAAGTAAGAGCAAACAAAAGACACATGCAATGATTGTAAGCACTAATGACAAGGGGGAATCCTTCAAGGCTATGGGAGAATCATATGGTAGGGTAATATATAACTATAGCAAGGAGAGATTCAAGAATAACAAGGGAAAGCCATCTAAGGATAAAGAGAGAGTAGCTACAGACAAGGTATCTAAGGCTTAGAAGGTTAGATTTGTAGGTCAATCATCATCCATGGTGGAACAATATGGCCTAACAATAGTTGATGAATTGAAATTTTAATGCTAAATCTTAAACTTCATGGGCATCTTAAATTTTAAATGAACTGAAATAAGACAATAAATATTACATTTTAGAATAAGCTACAAAATTGAAACTTAGCAAAAGTGTTGTTTTTTTTACCGAATCGTCAAGTAGGTAATGTATGTTGATTTTTTTAATCAGAAAATCATCGCACTCCTTGTAAAATGATACAAATACCTTCATGTACATGGCTCATTTTTTACACATGCATGATTTTAATGCATACATCTCATGCCTATCTTAATTTAGGATCGTGTTATAGCTTCAACATAATTACAGTAGTTATGATTTTATAGCTGCTATAATTATATTCTACAAATATTATTGTTGTAGTAGCTGTGATTTTATAGCTACTACAATAAGTGAAAAAAATTATGATTAACTAAAATTGTTCGGAGCCTCCAAAAAAGATTCAAAAGACATTTTTTGAGCATGAAGTCGGGTTATTACGGGTTGTACCCATAAGTAGTTGTAAATATCTAAATGAGTTTTGATTTGATATATTGTGCGTCCTGTGGTTCAATCTGAGTCAAAAGTTATGACCTCTCAAAATTTAAAGTTTAACATTCACTTTGTAGCAACTATGAAACCGTAGCTGCTACAATCGCTTGGCAGATCTACAACTAGTTATGGTGTGGAACCCGTAATGGACCGATTTTAGATTAAAAAATTATCGTTTAAATCCTTTTCAGAAGCTCTGAATAATATTAATCTTAATTTTTTTTACAACACACTCAATCAGTTTAGGATTTAATGAAAGATGCGTGTGTCAGAAGCAAATACTCAATCAGGTAGAGTCGATGTTTTGGGTTAGGCTATTGGGTTGGCTCGCACCGCCAAATAATTTAAATGGATTGAGTTAAAATTTTATCAACCCATTTAAAGGCGGGTCCAGGTGGGCCGACCTCCTGGCTCGCGATCCTACAGGTCAGCCTGCAACGGGCTTAGATTGGCCAGCGAGTTGAGAAAAAAAATCCCCAAAACTTAAAATCTTACTATTTTATTACGAATTTGCCCCTTTACTAACTAAATTTCAATTAATTTGGTGAAGTTGAAAAGTAAATTACGTTAATGTCATTTTTTCTTTTCATACTGAAAATAATTTTAAGATTTATTAGTAATTTCAATCAGGGATCTAGAGTTCAATACTCAGTTGCGGTGTATTATTGAGAAATTTTCTCGTTAATCAATCATAGATCTAGAGTTCGAGACTCAGCTACGGTATATTATTGAAATTTTTTTTATTAATTAATTAGGAATCTAGAGTTCGAGACTTAGTTATGATGTATTATTGAGAATTTTTCTCATTAATAAGTATTTTATCTATTATGTATTTATAAATACAATTGTTCTTTTTAGTCTCACATGATTGGTAACACCGTAAGTGGAGAAGATTCTATAAATACCTTGAGTTGTCGACGTTAGAAAACATACATTTCTCGGCCTTTGGATAAGATTAAGTATAATATCTATTCTTATCAGTTTAATATCTTATATAAAAAATTAAATTAATTTTTTTATGAGGGAAAGTCTGTTACAGTAGCTTAGCTTGCTATTGCGGTTCTTGAGTATCACCCTTGATGTACCCTTATCAAATTTAAACTTTAACTTGAATAAGATCAGACTCGACTTCGATACTAAAATTAAATAAAGAGTAATGTTCAAAAGAAATAAAAATAAATGCTTAAAAAATTAGACAATTAAATTACAAATGTAAGTTCACATCCCCAACTGTACTTTAAATATAAAAATATTTAACGTCATCGTATCTGTGTACTAAATTGTGGATTTAACCCGTCTAATCTGTAAACCACATTTAAAATTTTTAATTTATATATATATAATTTTATTTATTTATTTGGATGGGCTCATGGTATTGGATTGAAAATTAACGAATTGATCGACCGCCAAATGGTAACCTGCAACGGACCGACCCAGCGGCCCGCTTCTCGACGGATCGGTCCGTCTCGCCGTTCTAATTGTAGGCCGCCTTGATGATTCAGAAAATAAGGGACCACATTTGCCCATTAAAATTTTAAATATAATTTACTATGTCCTGGCAGCAACAACGGAGCTCGGAGTCTCTATCTGCGGTTGGTACTGCTTCGCTGTTTAGCCCAACGGATGAGATCTGCTCTCATGTCCCAAACGAATGCTTCGGATTATATGTCGGTACCTTCCCCCGGTGCTTCGGATGATTGAGAAATTGAATCCCGCATACAGTTTGTATGCGCATCTTGTTTTTCGCTCTTTGCTATCAGTTTTAATGGCCACGATCTGCTAATCAAAGTTCCCGCATATGGAAAATGCGCTCCTAAATGACAGCCTTGCTTTGATTCGGATGCGATCGCTCGTTCCTACGTGCTTGGCCCGGATCCAAGCCGGAAAGGTCGAAAAACATCAGTGATTTTTCTTTTTTAAAATCTCCTCCACTCTTCTTCGGAGTTCAGGCCGCTTGGCGATTGCGGTCCATCCTCCGATTGGGCGACCTAATCGTTCTATTTGACGCATCGATCTCTTTCTCCATCATCACTCAGTTGTTGGCGATTTTAATCCCCTGTTATTCCCTTTCATCGAGGTCTCACAATCGATGACGAGAGGGTTCAGATACCTCTGATGGTTGGATTCGTCGAATCTCAATTGTCGTAGAAGATTTATATTTCTCAAAGTGAAATTGTGAGTTTGGATTGCGGTCGTAGCCAACTCGAGTTCGTTTCTTTTGTCAATCTGGAATCTTTAATTTCCTTATAATGTGGGACGTCATCTTGATCTATTTGTTTAACTGATGTTCCCTTTCTGCATTTTTTGGCTCATGGTTTGGATAAACTAATGAATGTTTGATGATTTGTCGGTGAAGCGTGAAGGGTACAAGGTCGATATTGATATTTTCGAGTATCGTGTCCTGGAGAAGAAGGTATGGCGCAGAGTAATTGGGAGGCTGATAAGATGTGAGTTTTTTGCAGTTCTTCTTCTTCTTCTTCTTCTTCTTGTTGTTATATCTTCAGTTGGGGCTTCTCGATTCGGGGATTCTTGGATTGCAGCTCTTTCCCCCTAATTTTTTTCCCGATTTGATCTATTGTTAGGCTCGATGTTTATATTCATGATTATCTATTGAAACGAAATTTGCAAGCTACTGCTAAAGCTTTCAAGGAAGAAGGGAAAGTGGCGACTGATCCTGTTGGTAAACATATTTTTTTTTCTTTTTGGCTCTCCTTTTCCGCCTTTTCTATATATATACGGTTTTTGTTTACTGTCTTATGAAGACAAGGTTTTTCTGGAGTACTATATATTTGCCCA
The DNA here is from genome assembly GCA_037177295.1 of Kaempferia parviflora. Classification (NCBI taxonomy): domain Eukaryota; kingdom Viridiplantae; phylum Streptophyta; class Magnoliopsida; order Zingiberales; family Zingiberaceae; genus Kaempferia; species Kaempferia parviflora. The sequence continues at coordinate 8,445 of JBAMIE010181863.1, read as the reverse complement.
CTCATATATCTTGAGGGTTTTTCTATCTTTCCAACTTGTAGTTTCAAACATTTTCTTATAACATTTTAACCTCATATAGCTAGGATAGTAAAAGTTTTGTGCAACATTATACCTGGGAAGAAGTGCCCATTTAATATACAATGTACTATAAGAATTGGGCAATGTTTTATTGCCATATATGACAAGTTAGATCATTGTGTTAATTGATTTGAGTATCCATCACAATCCCCTACCTTGATTACTAACTTGTTACTGTACAGATGCAAGAATGCTGAGTAGAGCATATATGCTTGACAAATGATAAAGATGAATTAGACTAATTTTAATAATTTTGCATTTTTTTTTCTTATAAAATTCTGATTTTCATGTTTCAAATAGCAAGGAGGTCCCCTTTTTGAGCACCTTGAAAGGTTTATAAATCTATCATACTCTTTTGGGTTGTTTGATTACTTCCTGATAGGATTCTAGAAATGCCACTTGAACGAACAGTCTATTTTCAAGCTTTCTCATGCAAATAACATACAATATCAAGCTCATGTTGCAATGGGCTTTAAATCTACAAGTGCTATTACAATTTCAAGATGACCATAATCATATTTTTATGGGCAAAAATCATAGGAGCGCCCCATTTTTTTCGGAATCGTCAAAGTAGCACCCCACTTTGATTGTTTACAGATGCCCTCTGACACGCTGCATGCACACTCTCGCCTAGCACCTAGAGTTTCATAGCTGAATGATGAATTTAATACATCATAATTATTCAATTAATTGCTGAATCACTTGGAACATATGACTTTCTCTTTTAATGTTTTCCTTCTTTTAGTAGTGTTTTAGAGACGCTAGTAGTGTTATAGAGACGTTTGATGCGGAAGATATCCCAAATATTCTGTCCATTTCAAGTTTGAGAAGGATATATCATAACTATTCAATTACTCACAACAAAAGTTCATTGACTAGTTCATTTTAGGGTTTACAGGTTTAGACTTTAGGGTTTCTGAGCAAACAACTTATCCATGTAATTGTCACTCTTCTCCCAATTAAAAAATCAATTCTTGATTCCTCTTGTGCATGGATTGTAGTTGTAGCAATTGCTGCTGGTTCATAGCTGCTATAACGTTGTAGTTGTAGCAACTACAGTTTTGTAGCAACTACAGTTTTGTAGCGGCTCTAATGTTGTAGCAACTGCGGATTCGTAGCTGCTACAATTGTTATTGTAGTTGTAGTAGTTACGTTCCTATAGCTGCTACAACGTGGCAGGATTTAGGTTAGAAAAAGGTAGTATTGCACGTGTCAGATGCTTGCATGTGCTAAAGGGATATACATGTCATTTTTAAGGACGATAGAACACCCTTTTGATAAAAATCAAAGTGGAGCACTAAACGATTCGGAAAATGAGGTGCGCTCCTAAGATTTTTGCCTTACTTTATTTTACCTACTAATATTTTTGTCGAAGTCGCCTAATCCTAATCTTAATTTGTAATCTTGACTTTGGAAACTTGGAACCATTACCTTGAAGGACATACAAATGACAACAAAACATACTAAAATATGACATGAAAATATGAATTTTGAAAATAATTATAAAAGGAGGCATTAATATTTTATTCTATAATTTAAATAATAGAAAAATATAAAGTACCTAAAATTAATGTGTGTTATTTTTTATGTAAATGATATCTACATGATATCAGAATCTTTATAAACAAATCTGGAAGTTGCAATTCTCAAATCATATCTGAAATTTTCTACAATCTTTGAGATGTAACTTTTGCCATGCATCTATTGAGGATTCATTCTTGTTCCTAACAGTCATGAACCTTGGCTTTACTTTCAGCAATTGATGCTCCTGGTGGTTTTTTGTTCGAGTGGTGGTCTGTGTTTTGGGATATCTTCATAGCAAGAACAAATGAAAAGCATTCTCAAGTTGCTGCAGCATACATAGAGGTACAACCCTTGAATAAGAATCTACAATGAGCTAAAGCATAGTCTAGTCCAAGATAATTAAATTCTTTTACTTACAGACACAGCGGGCAAAAGCAAAGGAAGAACATCAAAGGCAATTACAGATGCAGCAGTTGCAACTGATACAGCAACAAGCTCAACTGCAACAAAGAGGTGTTAACCATCCTGCTCTCAATGGGACAATAAGCTCTACAAACACAAATGGCATTTCAGGACCTCCAACTGCTAGCTTATTGGCTGCTAAATTGTATGAAGAGCGAATGAAGCAGCCACAATCCATGGATAGTGAAATATCCCCCCAACTTCTTGATGCTAATAGAGTTGCGCTAATCAAATCTGCAACCAACCATCCTGGGTACCTTTTTAAATTTTATTTAGAGTAAAAGATTTACAACTGACCTTCAATTAGGATTTCTTTAGTAACATATTTCTTCTTTCTAATCTGTTGGTGCAGGCAATTTATCCAAAATAACCCTGTCAGTGTACCTGCAGCAACACAGCATGTTCAAGGACAAAATCAACAAACATCTGTATGCTTATCACCATGAGTCCCTTGCATGATTTATTCTTTGATATTTCATTCTCTTGTATATCTTCCATCTGCTTATTTTAATCACTCCAGGACATTAAAGGCATCATGGGCGTGGCACAAAGATCTTTGAATATGGATCCCTCTTCATTGTATGGCCATGGTATAATGCAAGCAAAATCTGGACTAAGTGGTGCTGGTTAGTGACTTCTCTGAATTTAATGAAAAGATATTTTTAAACGTTGCTTTTAAGAATAGTAAAATGTATATGGATGGATAAAAACTTGACAATATTTTAATTACTGTCACCAACGATTTCGTAATAGTTTGCTAGAGAATCTTTTGTGAAATTCGAACAATGTGCACTGTACACTGCTAACTTGCTGAAGTATCAGACACCCAGAAGTTACCAAGGAAAATTGAAATTTTAGGTATAATTGTAGTTGATACTAGTGGAACCAGTTAATACTCACTACTTCACCAGTGTTTATTAATTTACTTTTCTGTTACCAAGTGGTATAGGTTACACTACATGTGGGTTTTATGTGTCCTAACAAGTCAAGGCTGCTTAGTTAATCTTGGTACCAACTAGATTCACAACCTTCACATTCATTTTAACATAGGACACCTATTGGAGTTTACTTCTGTAGGAATGAAAGGGTGAGAAAAGTAAAGAAATTATAAACCAGAAAGGGGATGATGAAAACCCAATTTACAAGAAAATAATTAGCAATTAAAATTATAAGAAAATTTCTACTTCAATGCACACCAAATCAGGAGGTTCATTGAAGGATTGCAAGTGGAAGTAGAGATGCCTCCATTTTTTTAAATTTGTTTTGCACCTTTCCTTGTTCCAACTTTTGGTGGTTGATATTGAACCAAGGTTTGAATCTCATTTCTGAGCTAGGGTTTGGTTCCTGACCGGAATGAGATCTGTTGCCCGTGCTGAGTGCTGGTACTAGTGTTGAAGGTAGAGGAAGATATTGAGGAGGGAAATGTTGTGTACCTTGTCGTGTACCACGAAGAAGTTGTGAAGCTTAGTGTCATTAGGAACACTCATGCAACACTCTAGAAGGTTACAAAGTGTCACTGTTATCGGAAGGCAGAGAACAAGGTGGAAGTGAATGTCACCTACCTTGCCGTGCATTGTGAAGTCCCTCAAAGCCTTGTGGTCATTGTTGGAGGACGTCGGGAAGGAGTTGCAAAGCCTTAGTAAAGCCTCAAGAAGGTTCATAAAACCTTGATGCCGTTGAAGGAGGACGTCACATACTTGTGTGTTGGGAAGGTGTGACAAACCCTTATATGCTGCGGTTTTGTCGATTAGAGCTGCAACTTCTATACCATAATATCATGTTTAGGTGGAACAAAATGTTTAGCCAATGCCAACACAACACAGAATGATTCTTCAAACCATGGTTGAAATAGATTGTGCAGTGCTCTCTAGTTGATTACAGCATCTAAGCTAAATGTTTGCAAACAAAATTATGGGATGTGTGAGAGAGAAAAAAAACTTCAAAAGACAATTTTTAGATGGAAGACCCAATTAACAATCTTATAAACTAGTTCTCCCTGAAGAAGCCCTAAATCCTTGTCCCTCAGAGTCAATGCTCAATACATCCTCATATGAATGTTTACATATTTGTGGTCAGGGAGAAAACTAAAAGAGATTTTTTCTCTTAACTCAAGAATGCTTCCATTATTAAGAAATTAATAGGAAGTCTTTTCCTGATCAAAGCATTCAGTCATATAAAAAAGATATTCTCTTGTGTCTCGAATATCTCCCTCCAGGCCTCCATATCATCATACCTTATTTATTTGTTCCATAAAATTTCAAACAACTTCATGGTTGCTTTCTTATAGATATTTACGAGTTTTCCTTTTCAATAATCTAGTAAAGCAATGTATAAAAAAGAGATGTTCTTTAACAATTTTTCAGTTGAGAAGTATCCTTGGAATTTGTACACTGATTTATTCAGTCAAACCTTAACCTAGGTTCTTCATTGATCTCAAGGGACTTTCTTTGGTTCTGTTCTCTCAACACCTTGTCTAGGCTTGGAAGTTGCCCCAATTCCATTGTGCTTCATGTAACTGGGTTTCCATTGTCTTTTGTACTACCTTGGCGAATTTTCAAAATTTGTTTTTTACTAGCATTGTGATCTCAATGCGATAGCTAAAATCATTATTATTTTTGTATTAAACATTCACTTACATTACAATATTTGAAACTTGTCATTGGAAAGTGTATTTCCTTTATGAAATGATTACAATTTAAGATTTGTTCAATGTTAGTTAATTTTAAGCCTTAGCAGCAATAAACCTATAAAAAAAACATGATGGAGTTTCTAGGATGCTTAGTAAATTAGCAAGCAATTTCTAAGGCAATGAACCCTCCAATTGCCATTGGAAAAGTAGAAAAAAAACTTGGAAAGAAGCTATCTTAGCCAATTTGGCTAGTACCATGACTTGTTAATTGTCTGATAATAAGATCTCACTTATGAGGTGTTACCTTTGGCTCCTCTTTATTAATATGAAAAGTAAAGAAAGATGCTAGCTACCTCAGTTGGTAAGGGTCACAGTGTTGTACCCATCTTAGGTACTTGATGGGAAGGGTGCCTTTCCTATGAGAGAAGAATCAAAGAAGAAAATAAGGTCATAGAAAGATTGCTTCAGTGACACGTTTCCTTTGTTTTGTTTGGGGACGAAGAAGAGCGAAGGAAAAGACTGGTGAATTCTTTTTCCAGTTTTCCTTTATATTCTTCTGTTCGGCACAATTTGGATGGAAAAAGAGCCTTTAGAAAACAGGACTTTGTAGGAAACAAGGCCTTAAGGAATTAGTAGATTTTATGGAAAGCACATGCATTATTAAATGCAGAATATACGAATTGACTTAGAGTGAACCTTATGAGTATATTAGGTTGACACATGTTCACCCTTTTCGATCTTTTATTCTTTTTAGTGCTTTTAGTATTTAAAATTCTGCTTTTACATTTCTGGGATACTGCATAGATTTAAACATTTTGTCATGTGGTCAGACTAGTTTATCCATTTGTACAACTAGTAACCCATTGACTTGGAGCTTGGCTGAGTTGTCGTGTCATTCAGGTTTGATGCTAAGGTTGCAACTTGGCTAAAGATTCTAGACATGATTTGTTCCTTATCCATATGAGATGGTTTAGTTATTGGTTTATCCCATAGATACAAAGATATTCCATCCAAATTTATTATTTGATGGTCATTGGTAGAATGCCCCCTTTCATATGCTAGTTATCATGCACTTCAAAAGCTATATTTACTTTATTACAATCCCAACTAGTCAACATACATTTAGGACATTAACTCGTCTATGGATTCCAACAAGTTCTGAGATTGCCAAAATTGTTCCAACCAGTATTTAGATAATGTCTGTAAACAATAATATTAGTACATTTTGGTTGGGCTGGTTAAGAATTGAGATATCTTCTGCTCTATAAGTATGGTATTGAATTGCATGTTTCAGGGACGATGCCTCACTTCCAATAAATACTGACTGCATGGATCCATTGCACAGTCAGTATATACTCAGCATCAGATGAGCCAATTGATATTATAGCATCTCGAATAAGAACTGGATCTGGGGATTCTTTCATATGTATCAGAGTACTGGCTAATGTTCTTATTCTGTATTCTTAGCTGAAGAGTTGGTATTAGTAACTATGCAGTTCACCGAAATTGTTAAGGTGTTGGATTTTGAAAGAAGGATGGCACCCTATTTTTACATCAATTGACTAAACTTTCAACTGCTAGCAGAGAGGGTCTAATCTAGTTGCTATTATCAATCTGTTTAGGACAATTCTTCATTTAGTTCTTGTATTTCAGAGGCTGGTTCCATAATATATCTATAATTGTCTCTTCAATAATAAAAAATGCTAGGTTAATAAGGAGTTCATTGAAAAGGAGTTACTTACAAGGAGACGTTTTTACAAGTTTTAAAATGAATTTCATTTACAAACTTCCAGTGTACATCTTGTCCTACTTGCACTTGCTTTTTTCCTTTTTCAGGAATGACTCAAGGTGTTAGTGGTCTTCCTCTTAAAGGCTGGCCTTTGACAGTATGTTCATTCTTCTTTCGGTAATAGTTTTTTGTTTGTTTGTTTTCTCAAACTGTGTGCTAATTAACAGGGAATTGACCAATTACGTCAAAACTTTGGGCCTCAAGTAAACAAGCCCTTTTTATCAAATCAAAGCCAATTTCAGCTTTTATCGCCCAACCAGCAACAACAATTTTTGGCACAGGCTCAAGCACAGAGCAATATTGACCTGTCTAATTGTGGCATAGATCCTCGCAGGCTTCGAGCATTGCCAAGGAGTGTACTCAGTGGAAAAGATGGTCAAATGAATGGAAATGATGCATCGATTGGTTCTCCTAGCCAGTCAAGTTCGCCAAAGGTCACACAAGATCAAGCTTTCTTGAAGGTCATCTCTCTAATGATAACTTACTTTACTGAATCATTGTCAAAACATTAAAAGATGGAAGAGATATTTCAACACCAATTTAGATACACATCTGACACATTTCTTTGCGCATTTCTCAATTCATACTAAATGTGCATCATTTTCATTCCTTATTGTTTCATGGAGGTGCTAATCACCTTTCGTGCATAAAGGTGCTTCTTTGCAGGACATAATCGAAAATGAATAACCTAGAAATAATTACTAAATCAAATGCAACAAGAATTGCATATTTTCATGCATATTTTTGAAATTTCTAGTTTTTGCATCCGAGCATACCAGAAATTCTTCATTTCACAAGATGCATGAGAAGCTATACTGATTCAGAATTAGAAGCATGACTTTGGTTTGTCTTGGCGAGGAAACAAAGCATTTACTCGTCTCATTGTAGTTCCCAAGTTTGATGATTTATTTCGAAGTCCTGAAACCTTTACGATGCAAATTAACAAGATAATTTTTAACAAGGAAGTTTGCATTCTAATTTATATTATTAATTTAGGAAAAAAGTGTTGGAGCAATCTAGGTGCCTAGGTTTTGATGTTTGGGCAAAGGTTTAAGTTAGGTTTATTGTTGTATTTGATATATGCTTGTGAGTGTGCAGGATACAGATACAACGAAGAAGTCCAAGTGTGATCTTGGCAAAGGAGGATAAGTCCAAGTGAGAGACTTGGCTGCATAAGTCCAAGGAGGAGCCTTGGCGGCATAAGCCCAAGTAGGACTTGGCATTGGAAGACCCAACAACAAGGACCGAGGCCGATAGAAGCATCTAGAAGGTAAGGCACGAAGGATGGGGAGGCATTCGAGGGGCACAAGGCTAATGGAAGATGGCTAGAAGGCTAGGTTAGGTTGGTCAGGCGAGGACGAGTGCTGAGGGATTGTACTCGGGGTGAAAACCATAGGTTTAGGGTTGTACCAGTCGCCTAGTACTGTGATCAGGCAACTGGTAGGTAAAAACGGGAGCAAACAAAAAGTTTGGCCGAGTGATCAGACTTGACAAGGCGACTGGTGCAGGTTAAATCTAGCCACTTGGCTAGCTGTTTTGTGACCGTTGTGGGACTAGTCACCTAGTGGTTGGACCAGGTGACTGTTGGTGGCAAAAAGGCTGAGTGTGTTCAGCTCTTTGCCTATATAACCCAATCTCGAGAGCTTGGTTAGGGTTGACGAAAATTAGTGGTGGGTAACCCTAATTAGAGTCTTCAAGCTCCTGAGCACTCTAATCGCATCCGAGAGGTCTCGGAAAGATTGTTGAGAGGTTTCTCCACCGAGAATGAGAGGTTGAGCTAGCCGGAGTTCCGGGGATTGATCTACTGACGGATCACAGGATTCGTCCACCTTACGGACACGCCGAGGAGTAGGAGCAAGTTATCTCCGAACTTCGTAAACAAACGAGTTAGCGTTTGTGTTTCCTTGTTGTCTTTGCTTTTGTTTTTGTTAGCTTTGTTTAGATTTCCGCTGCGTAAGCTAAC
>JBAMIE010181856.1:0-13116 GCA_037177295.1 Kaempferia parviflora | reverse complement strand
ATTGTTATGTTTAGAAATTATGAACTCATTATGATGTTATGTTCCTTTAGCATTGATTTCTATATGTTATATGATTCGAGATTTTGTGAGTAGGAAAGGATCTTACTAAGCCTGTGTGCTTATAGTTTTATGTTTACCTTGTACTGCAGGAAAAGGTATAGGAAACATGAGCTAGAGGGAGCAGCAGGAGGGGCGAAAGACGTGTGTGTGGCAGTGGCATGGTGGAAGAAAATCCATATATCTACACTTAAGAATAAACTATGGATTCGATCGTATTTAGCTTCCGTTTGTTTATTATGTTTATGTTAAGCTTTAGAATTAAGTATTATGTTAGTTTTATGTTATCTTTAAATATAACTATGGTTATGTTTGATTAGATTGCTATGTTATGAAAGTATGCTCACATGTTTAGGGATAGTAACATGTTTTAATAAGTTCCGCATTTAGTGAAATGTATGTATGTATGTAAGTCAAGTAACGCCACCCCGAGCGTAGATAAGGGCGGACGTTACACGAGATGCCTCGGAGATACACAAAGGTGCCTCGGAGCTATGCGAAGGCACCCTAGATAGAGTAGAGGCGCCCCCGTATGGATGAACTTTCAGGATAATTAAGTTCTCGTTACAAGGAGGCTCCCTGGACCGCATGGAAGGCTCCCTGGAGAGTATTGGAGGTGTCTCAGATAGCCTGGAATGCTCCCTCGCGCGGATAGAAGCCGCAATCTGCGGAGATTATTGACTCTGAAGCGCATGAGATCATAATTGCATTTAGAGACGCCTCGGATGAGGTTAGAGGCGCCTTCAACACTACTTAAAAGGCTTACTCGACTAGCAACGTGAAAAAAATCATGAATATCAGCTCCTACGACTGTTCTGCTACTTTGAATGCGCTGTGCTACTGAATTTCAAACTCTGAATGACTCAAGAACAACACGATATCACTACGTACTCAAACGAGCCTAGACTTTGGTAACATGTAATTTTTGTTTCTTTATTTCTTGTTTTTTTTTACCGCACTTAATATTCTGAAGTTGGTAGTTTTGTTACAAACTTTTTTTTTATAAAGAAATGATTGTTTAATGGATTACCCATCGGAAAAGTCCAAAGACTTGTATCTAAGAGTAGAAGTATATATCTTATTTTTTTTCATGGTTTCTTTTCTCTTATTGTACTGTACACTTACTTTTCGTTTATTTTTTTAAAAGATGAAGATTTTTAAAATATACCTGATTCAGCCCCCCATCTGACCATCTCCTATCTAACATGCCTACAATCGAGCCACTCAATGATACAGTTTGATGGTACGACCAAACTTAGCTGAAAACATCTCCAAAAAAAAAAGAAAGAAACGAAATGGAAAGGGAAAATTAACCAACTGTAGATCGATCTATGTGTACACTGCGACTGACATTGATGTTCTGGATATGCTATTTGCTTGTTGGGAGATGATTCATGTTGTCTGATCTAAGAGAGGAAGGATCTTTGACGAGGCCAAGCACGAGACGAGTCTCCCCTGTTCCAGACATGCACACATGGTTCCACCGAAGAAGAAGGCTAATTTAACTTGGCGTCATCTCCCTCAACCGTACCATATGGGCCGACGATTTACTCAATGGATTGCGCCGCTTCATGTCGAGGATCTTTTGGAAGAGTTGAATGGTGCCGTCGGCCGGCGGCCGGCGGCCGGTCAGGGCATATAGAGCGTATTGGCGCATTTGCACCGCCACGCCTCCGGGTAGTACTCCTCGACCGCCGGCTGGCCCGGCCGCACTGCCTCTTGCACCGGGTTGCACGGCGAACACGCTCCGCACTTGGCCGCGCACAGCGGAGGGTACGATCCCGGCGTCCCGCTGCTGCCGCCGCCTAGCCCCCGCCGTCGTCCCTGCACCCGGCCAGCGCAGGTTAGCATAGACAGCACATTTAGGCTAAGATGCGCTTGCTTCTGTAACAGAAACAGAGATTGGGATTCGAAACAGAACCTGGACTTGAAGAATCCTTGTAGTTGTTGGATTCCCAAGATCTGTGACAGAGAATAACAAATTGACGTACCTGAGCCAGCAGTGGCGAACAGAGAAGAAATGCACAAATTAGGAGAGTGTGGCATAGATGTACCTGAGCGAGCAGTGGCGAACAGAGAAGAAATGGAGAAAAAAGCAATGAGAGTGCAGCAGAGGAGTGTCGTCGTCATCGTCGTCGTTATTGGTGAGCTCTGTTTCCGTCTCCCTTTGCCTTTCCTGGAATCCATGGACGGAGCGCGCCGACCTCCTGAATTGGGTACGCAAATCGAAAGCTGGTGATCAAGGAGATATGGAATTTCCAAAGGTTTTCTCCTCTTTAGCAGCAGCAGCAGATCTTTAGCAGCGGCCCTCACCGACAATGTAGCAGCAGTAGCAGATCACTGGCACTGGCACAAGCCCAGCGATCAGCAGAGTAATTTAATGCCGAATCTGAGGCGTGCAAATGCATAGGGCCAGTAACTTGCCATTTTTTAATGAGTAAATCTAACGTTTTCATATCTAACTAAACTTTTTAAAACATTTCAAACTTGATATACTTTTTATAAGTGTGTTAAAATTTATCCGTCTCAATTTAGATGGCCAAAAAAACTATTAAAGATGAGAATGAGTGAATAGATCAGAGCTCCTTGAGCTTAGGTGCACCACCATTGGATCCCTCCGACATGTCCTCCATTGCTATTGCTGTTGAACATGGAAGAACAGAAAAAGAGAATGGCAGACAGTTGATGTCCCACAAGGACAACTATATTAAGATATTGATCGAAAGACTAGAGAATGGAGCGGTTTCCTACTTGGATCCTGTCCCTTTACTAAATGTCAATATTAGAGAAAACGTAAACAAATTAAAAAAAAAAGAAAAACAACAACAACTAGTAGTTCATAATTTCTCTTCTTAGCTCTCTACGTCTATGAACTTCAACAAGTTTTAGCTCCCTGAGAAGTGATATTTTGCATTGCTTTTCTGTGTTATTAGTATAGCTCTATATTGTGTGTGACAAATGTATATATAATTGTGATTTGTTCTTGTTTTTATTTAAGAATTTGTTTTTGCAATATATTTGTTGTTTGCTGAATGAATTGATGGTTAGCCTTGTTGAAACAGAGTCGCATTTATGCAGAAAGCTAATCAATTTGACCGAGAGAAAAGTAAATGCGAGAGCATGGCCCATGTTTCAGTTACCAACGAATCGAGCTTGGATTGCATGCCCCATCTCCTTCAAACAACCCCCACACGCGTGCACTCGTGTCCAACCAACTCCATCTATATAAACCAATTGCGACGCTCAGTTTTTATATATCTCATCGCAGCTCATGGATCTCCATCGATCCTCTCTTATTCTGTCCATTTTGCAAGGGACAGAAGAGATGAGGAGCCATGATCTTGTTGTCTTTGCATTCCTAGTCTTATCGGCGCTTGCTCTCGGGCCTCACTCAGCTCGAGCTCAGATCCTCTTCCAGGTGATGGACGATCATGTTGTTTCCGGTTGATCAGTTCGGTATATGCTAAAGAACTTGTTGCAGGGGTTCAACTGGGAGTCGTGGAAGCAGCAAGGCGGCTGGTACAACTTCCTGAAGGACAGAATCACCGACATCGCCAGTGCCGGAGTTACTCACGTGTGGCTTCCTCCCCCTTCACACTCCGTCGGTCCGCAAGGTGCGTGGTCTTTCGATCACGAAAGTTTGAGGGTTGTGATTGTATAAGACAGAAAGAATAACTCGTTCTGCTTGATCGAGCAGGTTACATGCCGGGGAGACTACGACCTGAATTCTTCCAAATACGGCAACCAGAACGAGCTCAAGTCGCTGATCAGCGCATTCCACGCCAAAGGCGTGAAGTGTTTGGCGGACATCGCGATCAACCACCGGTGCACGGAGAAGCCGGACGGCCGAGGAGTGTGGTGCATCTTCGAAGGCGGCACCGACGACGCCCGGCTCGACTGGGGTCCCCACATGATCTGCCACGACGACGACACTCAGTACTCCGACGGCACCGGGAACGCCGACACCGGCACCGACTTCAACGCGGCACCCGATATCGACCACCTCAGTGCCCAAGGAGCTGACGGACTGATCTTGGGAATCTGGTTCCTCCCAACTTTCAATTGGTTGCGTCTGGGAAAGACTACTGTGTGTGGGCGGGCCAAGAAGTGAGTTAAATAAACAGTAAGTATACATTAGATTAGAATAAAATGATCTCATAAACCCAAATATTTTAAAATCAATAAACTAAAATTGCATGTTCAAAATGTAGAGAAGCTAAAATTAAGGCACCTTTGAAGCATATTTTTAAACAAGAAAGATACGGTTTACAAGTGCAGTCAGTAAGTAACCTTTGACTACCAGAAAAGATCCTTTGTTCAATCTATTGCTTGAACGACAAATGATTGTTAAACATGAGGATTTACTTTAACTGCTAAATTTTCTCATGTTTGAAATTAAATGATTCCCTTCGGAGCAGGTGAACAAATAGAACCTGCCATTGTTTTTGCCATGGGAGAGTGCTTTAACGGATTGTAGCCGAGGGAGCCTGCTGAATGAATCGAATGTTTGCTTCGACTAGCAAGTATTAGTTGAATCTACTGCTCAAGTGAATTTTAACATCTGTTCTTGATTAGCCAACTCCAATTCTTGCTGCTCCTTTAGGTATCGTTTTGCCGTAGCGGTCACTATTTTCATAAAGAAGTTAGCAAGCACGATCAATATCACCGTATTCCATATCATCGTGAACGATAGGTTCCACGGCGCAGCCTGAAGAACCAAAAACATTGGAATCAAATTGCTGCACTGAAAGAAGTTCCATGCCTGACTTAACCACAAGAAGTATAAATTCTCTCTTCTTTTTAATTTTTTGACCTACCGTTCCGTTTGCCAGTTGGGGCGATTCTGGAACTGGGGTGGATAAATACTTGCCCTGTACCGTTCGTAATTTAGCAATAATGTTTGGCAGCACAGAAGATAGACCAGGTATAAGACCAAGCGCCCATATTAACTCATTCTCCAACCATTCCAAGAGTTGATTATTACACAGAGAAATAATGAAAACTGTCTGTAGAAGAATATCAGAGTTTAGTAAAAAGGGTCAACGAAAACAATAAATGGAATCCAAACTTCACCTATAAAACCAGCAATAAATTGTGACTGCTTAAAGAGAATAACTAATGTATAACTAGACGAGAAGAACATATTGTTTTTCATCTTATGCCCCCTGTAAACACAGGCATTCATAGTTTGTATGCTTTCTGTAGCTAATGACCAGTTGGATAATTTATCATTCCACACAACAGACTGCCTGTGAATTTTTCTTTTATTTTTCATTGCAAAGATTCAGTGCTAAATTACATTATCCCTGTTTCATTGAAAATCAACATTTCAACGGTTACCGAAGGCCATATTCCCCATATTTTGAGAACCACATACAATGATATGGATTCTAAAACACAACTATTCATCTTCATTGTTCTTCCACATTCACTGCTCTCACCTTGCTCTATCATTCACTTTATTACCCCTATTTTTGCCTCCATTCCACAGTGCCTTACCCGTCCAAAGTTCCTTCCCTCTTCCCATATATTGCAAGGACCAATGCAGTTGGCATCACTATTCTTCAAATGCCACAAATGCAACCATTAAAAAGAACTTCCGAATTCTTAACAAATGTGGATTGCATTAAAAGTACGTAGGATAGTTTTCATTAGACGTCTTCATTCCCATAAAGATAAAGAAATCCTCCTTCAATCTTCTAAAAATAAATTGTACAAATTGTAGTATAAAGAATATAATTCTGTATCTTTTCATAGCTATTGTGCAAGATTAATGTATCGAAAAGAAGAATGCAGCATCAACCAACATCCCTATTTAATTAATTTGAAGATTCAATATTACCACATAGAAGATTAAAGAATCTTAAAAGATGGAGGGAAGCGTAAACTAGTTACCTGAATATGAGTCTTTATCAATGCCTTTCCAATCAAGGTTGCTAGGAAGAATTCCCAAAATGGGATCCCAAATTGCCCACACATAATACCAGCAAGATCAAAAAGTGGGTTTGGTACCTAAATTGCACCATTAACCACAAACTAATAGGTCAAATTTCAAATAATAATCCTTTATGTAAACATAAAAACATGACATAAGAATGCTAGAATAAAAAAGTGCTTCCACCAAAATGACCTTTCCATGGCAAAGACTAAGACATGAACAAGCAGCAATTAGAAACTAATGCAGTCAAAATCTGAAAATAATATACACAACTTACTGAAGCAAGTATCAAAATTGTAAGGAAGTTAAGATGCTGAGAGTGAGTGAAGAACCAGCGTTTAATTTTCTTTAGAAATGCAGATATCAAGCTGTCTTCTTTTGTTGACACTGCATCTAGTTCCTCCAACTCCATTTTGTTTCCAGACAAGCTTGCTGCATTGCATATTTTGTCAAAGAATATCAAACTAATTAATCTGTGATTTAAAAGGAAGATAATTGGTGTACAATTAATGAAACAAATTCAATGCACGATAGCAATACCAGCTCCTGCAATACAGGAAAAGGATAAACTGTGATGACAAATGTTTTTGAATGATTAATTTGAAAGAGGAAACTCAGAAAAGCAATGCTGTGATTAAGAAAAAAAAGGCACAGATTAGTTCCTTGGAAATCATCCCAAGAAATTATACTCGTATCACAGTATCACATAGTTGCTATACTTGATGTTCAATTGTTAAAATGTTTTGGTGAATTTGTGAATAATGAATCATATGGCTCATATTAAGAAAATACACAAAAAGAAAAAACCCTTACTAAAGTTTGTAAGAATATTATAGTTGACATCTAGTATTGATTATATATCATTAGATTATCTTTCCAAAACATTTTTAAAAATTTTATCTATCTTCTGAACTACTATATATATCTAAAATCCATTAAAAGAGCCAGGACACTGATTCCTCCATTGTAGTTAGGTCTAGCCATGATGTTTTGATAGTTTGCCAATATAATTTAAGTTAGGTGTGTGTATTTGATAATTTGTATAAAATGCGCACGCAAATTGAAGATTATGCATATTTTTTGTTTGTTAGAGTAGAAATAATTAATGGCTAAGTTCACATTCAGGAATCAATTGATTGGTACTGAATTGGTTTGACTCATGTCAAATCAAACGAAAAAATGATTCACCCATACAGTTCAAACCATTGAGTACAAATTGAATTGCATGATTTGAATTGTAAATCGTATGATTCTGATAACTATGCTAATAAGTGACAACTTCCACACTAGATCCTGTTTTCCCAAAAAATGACTAAAGCTAACGTGCTGGAAATTGCATTCACAGCAAGCATAAAGCATATAACAACTGTAATAAAAATGGAAACAAGATCAATGTGTTTCAAGAGACAAAATGACATCAATTATAGAGAAATATCGTTGGTGGAAAAGGAAAATTATTTAGAATAAGGCATCCATGAATAAACTAATGAAGATTCCTCCATTAATACTACCAGATTCATCAGAGCATAGTCCAAAAAATAGCCTAATAGTAGATGAAAACATGTGTGTGGGGAAAAGTAGACAAAATACAAATAAAAATTTCAATAGAGACCAAGGAAGAGTTAAGTCAAACTGTCAAAGGAACGTGGATTGTGATTTATGGTTAAGAATCAGAAAAACTTACCTGCTCTTGAGATGAAATAAGGAGGAAGCTCACCAAGGGCAGTACCCAAACCCCAAAGAATTGCCTCCAACTGAACTTGAGGAAGAATACTGCAGATTGGAATCCTAACTAAACTGCCAGGTAAGGCATGATACACTGGTGGTCCAAACTCAGAACACCTTTTTTCAAGCCATGAAGCTCTTCTTTTTAACTGTATGGTATCATATGAGGCAGTTTTGAGATCCACTCGGCCACACTTCATGGCCTTGATAGTGAAAAAAGCAATATGGGGACCCAAATACAGCACAAATGTGTGCAAACCAGATCCTATCAAAACACAATGTTGCTCAGAATCTATGAAATGGATCCATCTTTCAAACAAGAACTGATGAATCAAATAAGAAATTTAAATTAGTTCAAATAAGATCTACTCTAACAGAACAAAAAAAACTAAAAAGTATTTGCATGAGGTGGAGGTTGAAGTAAATTTGGCTTATTGGAATTCATAAATCCTAAGGAGCCTAGCAGCTGCAAATTACACAAGCTGCAAATTACACAAGCAAGGCTTTCCTCCACATGATCTATGTGGAAAGGAAGCCAAAAGAAGCTATAATGAACCGATATGATTATTAAGTTTCTTATAAGAAAGTTCTTTGCAGATTTTTTTCAGACCAAGACACTGAACAGGCTTGAAACGAGTTTAGAGGAGCCCCAAACTCAATATCTACCTACCAAGCCCGATCGATGATGCCACACCTAGTGCCACCCACCACAGAACATAGTTTGTATAATGAAGCAATTCCACAATATGCTGCAATCAAGAACGTGAACTGCGTAAAAGATCTAATTCCAAAAAAAAAAAAAGAAAATCAGAAATACTAGCTAGTTAAAATAGAAGAAACAACACAACAAGTGGTTTAATAATTATAACACTATCTACTTCAGCTACGATGAACTTAGTTTGCTTGTTTCCCACATTACAGGAAATTTGCAATTGTTTTTCACCTTTCATTGTGGCTTACAAGTGAGTGAACAATCAATATGATAGTAAGATACCTTCTCACTGGAGCCATAATCATTCACAAGAAAGAAACCCAGAGCAGCAAAAAGAACAGTTAAAGCCATGATCCAACCGCCCTTTCTTAAAATATATATAAGTGATTGCCTAAGATATTGTAGTGTAGCAAACACAAACAAATAAAAAGTCTTGAAAGGTTGACCGGCCAAAGTCAAGTTCTGCAAATCCTTTTGATGTTTCTTCTTGAGTTCTGCAAAAGAAAATTATGTTTGAAACAGATAGAAAACCAAAATCTAACAAAACACTAATATACTATTGGGATCAAATAATTAGTCGTTAAAACAGGAGTCATTTGATTTAGTGGTTGATTACTGTAGAATCTCAAAGGATAAGATCCACATACACGCTACAAAAAGTTGTACATGTTAGCTGCTGAAATAATTTGAGATTTAATTTCGTAAAGTAAAAATCATTTTATAAAAAAGATAATGAAAACAAAAACAGGTGAAAATAGGCAACAACAAACTAAACTTTGTGTTCTAGTGTGCAATGTGCATACCTTCAATACCAAACTCCAAAGGTAAAGATGGAGTCGCAAATCCATTATGTTGGTTTTAAGTTAAGCTATTTGTCTCAGCCTTAAAAATAAATATGTATATCCACAATATGTCCATACGTATCTAGGCAGTCATAGAATCATTCTAAACCTAGCAAAAACTGGTCCCGACACTTGGATTTAATACAAAAAATGAAGTAAGAATGTAGCGCTGTAGAAGTACTCAAGCTAGAAGCGTTTATAGCCAGTGCTATATCATAGAAGTCAAATCAAATTTGACAAATTGCCAAAATCTAAGAATCCTGGACTTCATAATGCCGGGTTCAATGCATTGTGTTTACCATGTAAGATCTAACAGGATGATGATTCCACATCCATTAGTATGAAATCCCTACATGCAGCGGAGAAACATGAAGACACGCCTAATTTTGATAAATCAAGCCAGACAAACGAAACTGGAATCCCATAATTTTCCGAACGCTCCCCGAACAAAGCAAAGCCAAATGAAAACTAAAAACAAACTAAACCAACGCTCCCCGAACACAGCGAAGCCAAATGAAAAGAGAACAAATTTATCAGCCTGACGACAAACTAACAAAAGAACAAGGAAAAAAAAAATCACACCTTTGATCGAAGGGTGCAAATCCTCGGCGAAGCCAGGCGCCACAACCTCCCTGGAGTCCATCTGTCCCAAACCCTAAGGAACAAATCTGGATCTCGAGAACGAAAAGAAAGACGATGCGGGGGAGACCAAGGCTTGGCCGTGGACGGGAATCTAGAGTCGCATGGAGAAGAGAGGGAGAGATCTCAAAGGCAAAGCAAGGAGCAAATGCCTGGCGCATTAATTGCGCACCAGCAGCAATTGAGTTGAGGGCAAGGAAGAAGAAACGAAAAAGAAGTTGCTTCCGTTTTACGGAGGTTAAAATAAATTAATAATAACACGTTACGCTACAAGAAAATTCCAAAATATATAATAATAATAATAATTTCAATTTTTAAGAACTTTCTACCTATCTAAATCAAGTGCTTTACTTTTAAAATTATGCACTAATTCTCATTTTACCCTTCACAATTATCCGATTTGTGATTAAATATGAAGATTTTTTTTTTTGAAAACCTAATTTATATTTAAAATATTATTAATCTAAATATATCGTATACATAAGAGTATAAGTTATAATTATGAGAATTAGACATCATTTTAATTTCTGAAGATTTATTAGTTGATTTCGACAAAATTTATTAATGAATCTAGAACCAGATTTTATATATTCGTCAAAATTTTTAAATATATTTATGTTCGTGCATTTAAAATTCAATTTTACATAATTTTTTTAATATGAATTAAACTTTTAATATTTTATTTAAAATTAATCGATTGCTGAATGGATTAAAAGTTACTATATTTAAAAAATAACTTTGATTGATATGCATTTAATGATTAAAAAATTAATTCGTATTTAAAATATTACTTCTCTTAATATATTACGTTAACTTCATGTTTGAGAATATTAAAAATAAATATAATTAGATAAATTAGATAAATAAAATAGCACTTAGTTTCATATTATTTTAAATTCTCTATATCCGTCAGTCTATTTCGGACAAAACCTAATAAACTTAGAGAGCTTGTAATGATATGTAACTATATTTTATGAATTCGTTTAGTTCTCTTGATTACATACATACTCTCAAATATCAATTTGCCACAATATACTGAGATAATAATTTTTAAATATGAATATATCTGAAAATCTAATTCATATTAATAAAAAAACACTACACTCAATCAAGGTCAGCTCAAGTAGGGGTCCTACCGCACAACAGAGAGAGCACAGAGTAGCATTGGAGCGAGAACCAAGGAAGGGGTCTGACGCAGACACTCCAACACTTACATCCTGTTTGGAAATGGTGAAATTTAATTCCTTGAAAAATTGGAATTAAATTCCATCATTTGGAATTATTTTTTAGATAGAATTGGTAAGGAATTGGAAATCAATTCCATTCCCTCAAAATAAATCAGATAAAGGTTTGATTGTGATGTGAATTTAATTTCATTCATCCAAGAAGTTAAAATGACTAAAATAATCCTCCTCCATGTGTTTCTCTTCTTTGATAAAGGATAAAATGGTAAAAATATAATAATTGAATTCAATTTTAATAGATTATAAATCAAATAATTCAATTCAATTCTGTTATTTGCTAACTCATTCCAAATCAAGGAATTGAATTCAATTAATGATGTAATTCAATTCTCGATATAATACAATTCAAGTCCATTGCTTAAAAACTTTCCAAACGGGGTGTTAAGTTAAAACAACAGCGAAAAACTGGAGTGAAGAAAAAGATAAACAGTAGAAAGATATGATGGATGCATGTGCTCGTGCATGCGTACCTGAAGAGGACCCCTTTTTATACTGCCTTCCGTGACCTTGGTTGTAACGAGGTGTTAGAGAATATCAGGTGACAAAATATGTCGGGCAATGAAGGAGGTACCGTATATTTCCTCCGACGAGAGGAAGGTTCCTTTGTGTGTTCGTGTCAGAGTAGCAAAATATTTCTTGAGGAGTATGCATTCTTTGACAGGTTATTGCAATTCTCTTATTTTGAATGACATGCGACCGACGCTGGAGCCAACCAGGTTTTTTTCAGGAGTCATGCTCATAAGGAGCGGGAAGCTGAGTCCTGGAGTATTCGACCAGTGCTAGCGGCCGACTGGGTAATGCTGGGGCTATGCCCATGAGAAATGAGGAGTTGAGTCTTGAAGGGTCCGCCCGACGCTGAATTCGGTCGTGTAATGCTGGGCATCGTGCTAATGAGAAGTAAGGAGCTAAGCCATCGAGGGTCCAACCAGCGCTGGGGCCGGTCGGGGTAATGCTAGGGACCACGCTCATGAGAAGTGAGGAACTGAGTCCTGGAGGGTTTGATCGACACTGGGGTCAATCGGGTAATGTTGGGAGCCACGCTCGTGAGAAGTGAAGAGGTGAGTCCAACTAGCGTTGGGGGTCGGTCGGGTACGCTGAGAGCCACGTCTTTGAGAAGTGAGTCCGTTGGGAATGATTCGTTCGGACCTGGACTCCCTGACCTTAACTATCACATCACCTTGACTTCGACCGTCACGTTACCTTGATTTTGACCGCCATATTATCTTGACTATCGACCCTGCGTTTAGTTTAAGTTATCACACATAACCTTGGTTATATGATTACTTAGTAATCACATAACCAAGATTACGAAGAATGAAACATAACAAAAAGTTGTTTGGTTTTATTTAGTTAGCGCAACAAAACCTCATTTGTTTGAAAGTTTTAGTACATAAAGTAGTGTGATATTTTTCTGCATTATCCTTGATTTAAT
This sequence comes from Kaempferia parviflora, assembly GCA_037177295.1. Taxonomy (NCBI): domain Eukaryota; kingdom Viridiplantae; phylum Streptophyta; class Magnoliopsida; order Zingiberales; family Zingiberaceae; genus Kaempferia; species Kaempferia parviflora. The sequence goes on along the minus strand of JBAMIE010181856.1, from coordinate 527 downwards.
AATGATAATATTATAGTATTAATAGTGATATATATAAATAAATTAAATTAAATAGTTTTTTTACTAGTTTAGAATAATTTTTTTAGATAATTTTAATCAAATACCTGAATTTAAAAATAAATAAATAAATAAACCAATTTTTTTCCTCCGTCATCTTACTCCTGCGCAGCCCACTTGCCACCGGCGACCATCTTACCGCCACCGTATCTTTGCGCACCCACATCTTACCACCTCACTTTCTCACCAAATTCTACGTCTTCTTCTGATTAGTACAATTTGTCCCCATCAAGCTCACAATTACATATAGACGCACTAAACTGAACCGAACTTGGATTTACAATCGCCTGTTACCGGGAACATGAGATCAAGAAATTTCGTGGAATGTAGAGGAGGTAATGCTCCTCTAGTTTTGTTACCATCGTCTACTGATACCCATTAGGTAGTTTTTGACTCTGAATGAGTGTTCTTATTATTAGCATCAAAATCAAAAGCAGGTTCAAGGAAGGCATTAGATAATGGGGACACCT
>JBAMIE010181847.1:0-13118 GCA_037177295.1 Kaempferia parviflora | reverse complement strand
AAAATAACTGTTATAATATAATTTCAAACTATATGGTTATAAAATTTACATGTATTTATGTGTAATATAATACACACCAACGCGTGTGCGCGATCGCTAGTTTTTATTATGTATGCTTATATATGTATGAATTTTATGAGCATTGTTACCGACGTATATAATGATCAATTCAATGTATTTTTTTTCCTCTTGAGTTTATTATCGAAAAATAATAAAAAAATATAAGGACATAATTATCTTTTATTTATTATATGCTACATTTATGTTGAGGAGAATATTTTTACGATGAACTTTCATTTTAATTTGATTCATATTTGTTTCTATTTGGTGAGATTGGTAGAATGAGTTTTTAGCTGGTTATCCATTTAGAATTACTACTTTTATGTTTGTTTATGCTGAAATGTATGAATTTTAAGAGAATTTTTATCAAAGAATATAATAATCAATTTAATATGTTTTTTCTTTCACATTATTATTGAAAATGATACAAAAACCTTTAGAACATTTCTTATATATTATTTTTGTCATATTATTTTTTAAATATAGAAAAGGTAAAATACACCTACAAAGAAAATGCAAGAATTAAAAATATTTTAGCCATTTTATTTTGAAAGTATTTATATTATTTTTGGGTTAAAATCTAATTTAGTCCCTCATTTTTTTGAAGTGTTCCTATTTTCCTCTCTCTTGTTTCAACGAACCCAATTTAGTCTCTCATTTTTTGAACGTTTTCCAAAATCCATCCTTCCATCAAAATCGCTGTTAAAATTGACCAGAAAACTTGTTTAACCGGTAAAAGTGACTTGTTTAATACCCAATTTAGTCCCTTATTTTTTGACGTGTTCCCATTTTCATCCAAAAGTACCGGTTGCTTTCACCGGTTAAACAAGTCTTCCGGTCAATTTTAACAGCGATTTTGACGGAAGGATGGATTTGGGAAAACGTTCAAAAAATGAGGGACTAAATTGGGTTCATTGAAACATGAGGGACAAAAATATACACACGTCAAAAAATAAGGGACTAAATTGGGTTTTAACCCATAAATATATATTTGAAAATTTATTTTATTATTTTTTAATGCGTCGCAAAGCTTTCGGTAGTGTATAAATCCATCCGCCAAAAAGTAAAGCGCTTCTTTCATTCTCCTTTTTGATTGTTCCTGTAGCCTTCCGCCCGAGAAGCGCAGATTTCCGCCGTCGCCGACGATGGGATTCGCCGCCGAGATATGGTCGCCCGCTGCCCGCTGCCCTTCTCCAAGAGATGTTGACCCCTCGCGTTCCTTTGCGACCTCCTCCTCCTCCTCTTCATTTAGCGTGCTCCGCTCGCTCCGGCTCCAAAGGTACAGCCTTTTTCTCTGATGGTCAGAGGCCCGAGTGGGGCTTCCGTGGAGCAATCGGGGATCGGATGACGGGTTGGAGCTCTTTCCTGGGAGTCCGGATCTAATTTCGGTGCAGCAAGAACATATTTTGGGGGAATCAGGATGCTTCTTTGTGTTCGTTCTGTTCCGCCTCAGCTCGATTGTACATATTACCGCCAGGTCGCCGGCTAGAGAAAGTTTTGGTCTCTTCCGGAGAGTGTAGATTTTACGGGTTTTGGTTTCTATGCTTCTTTTTTTCCCCCTTTTCTTTCTCTACTTTTGTTTCTTGGTTGGGTGTTTATCTCGTCGGTTTGGAGTTTGCGATAGATCTTGACCGACAATAAAGAAAAAGGAGTGGAATTTCGGAGGGAAGGGGAACTGCTAGAACTTTTTTTTTTTAATGACTGAGAGCAGTTTCAGTTTATGGGAGTTGCTAATTACCCGATTCTTGATCTGTTACAAAAGGTCAGATCTTGGGCAAGCAGTATTCCTGACGTGTTTTCGGAATCCTTGATGTCGTCCGCCGGTGATCCTTCCTTGTGCAGCGAGTCCAGAGAGTGTTTGGGCTCGCCAGGGTTTGGCTTCCGATGCCGGGGCTGCGGCCTGTTGCTTTGCCGGAAGTGTGTGCATGCTGTTGCCACGGCCTCCTATCGAACTGAACAGCAGCCGGTTCTTTGTAACTTATGCTTTCAAGTTGACAATGGATACTGGGAAGCAGCACAATCGCATGGCACCCCGGGTCCTTTTATATCTCCTAAGTCACCCTTGTCCAGATCTTGTTCGCACCTACTTCATTGCTCGACGTACAGGTATCTCCATCGATTCTCACACCCATCTGTTGATATCCTTGATACGTTTACGTCGTCAAGTTTTGTTTTTTGTTTTTTTGCTCATACTTGCAGAAGTTATAAAGACGACCAGGGTGATGATTACGGGAAACAAATTTTCACGCCAATGAGTGCGTTCACTCAAGAGTCTTCCGACATAGATTCTATGAGTATCATTGCTGGAAATGAGTTGTACAGCCTCAGGTCAGCAAATTCAAGTCCTTTTCACAGTCCATCTAGGTCCATTGAGCAGGAGCTGGCTAGCCCTCTGCTAGAACAGACTCCCCTGTTTAGTCGAGATTCGCCAGATCATCAGTTCATCAAACACAGAGCAGACTCTGGGGATTTATTGGAGAATGCCAGTGATTCAATTTCTGAGAATGGAATGATATATCATGATCAAGATAGTCAAAAGGCTACAGAACATTGTGATTTTGAGAATGATCGTGTCTTTTACCCTCCTATCCCTGCTGATGAGCAGGATGATAATGAAAATAACTTCTTTGGATATATTGATGAGGATGATGATGTTGATGAATCATCCAGTCTCCTTAGAACTATTGGCTTCAGTAGTAATCACTTCGACACTAGAGAGAAGGCTAATCAGTCTCACAAGGAGGCATTGAAGAGTGTTGTCCATGCACATTTTAGAGCTCTCGTATCACAGTTATTGAAGGGAGAAGGTGTTTGTGCTGGAAGTGATCAGAAGGGACAGAGCTGGTTGGAGGTAATATCCTCATTGGCATGGCAAGCTGCTAATTTCATCAAACCAGACACTAGCCATGGTGGTAGCATGGATCCTGGTGATTATGTTAAAGTCAAGTGTATAGCATCAGGGAGTCCAAGTGATAGGTATGCTATTTTGCTACTTAAGTGTAGTTTAAAATATACTTTTCTTTTAGAACTGAGAGATTAATGTTTGGTCATTATTTTACAGTACCTTAGTTAAGGGAGTGGTTTGTACAAAGAATGTAAAGCACAAACGTATGATTTCACTGCATAGAAACCCTAGGTTACTTCTTTTGGGAGGTGCATTGGAGTATCAAAAGGCGCCAAATGAGTTGGCCTCAATTGTGTCTGTTCTTGAGAAGGTTGTAGGATTGGACTGTAATATTCATCTATTTTCTTGTTTTTATTTCTCATTTTTTAACTCAAATGCAGGAAACCGATTACATGAACATTATGCTTTCTAAGATAGAGGCACTTCATCCCAATGTGCTTCTTGTTGAGAAAAATGCTTCCTCATATACTCAAGAATATCTTTTTGAAAGAAAAGAGGTATCATTAGTGCTAAACGTCAAGAAGCCATTGTTAGAGAGGATATCACGGTGTACAGGTGCTCAAATTGTTCCGTCTATAGATGGTGTTTCTTCAGCAAGGTTAGGGCATTGTGAAATGTTTCGGATAGAAAAGGTGTATGAAGAGTTCTCATCTTCTAAACATGCAAAGAAGCCTAGCAAAACATTGATGTTTTTTGAAGGTTGTCCATGGCGTTTAGGGTGCACGGTAATGATGAATTTAATGTGATCATCAGTATTAATTGAACATGTTATGTTTCGTCTATGTTCCTCTGTCAAACCACTCTAATTTGGTTGCATTTAACCATAGAAAGTCACGATTTATTTGCATAGCTTTTCATTATTGCTATGGATATATATAAGCTTTGACTTCGCAAACAAAAATATCAAAAGTATTCAAATTCGTTACACAATGAAGTGCTATTATACATATTTAATTGGTATTCATGACTTAATTCATCGATGCAAACCTTTGGAATTTGGGTAGTTGACTCAACGATTGCATGTTAAATAGGATAGAATCCTTGTACAAGATTGTATTTCTTTGAATGGCTAGGAAATTAAATGTTTCAAGTTGGCTTCGATACTTATCCTGTTAGCAATACTATTGAAGTTGGATGTATCTTTAATTGTTCTTCTGGAAGCAATAACCTGGGAAGTGTTTCTGACAATGCACACACTGTTATGAGAAGTATGTCTTCTGAACCATTAGAAAATGATTTAGGCATGTTAACTGATCAGTTCGTTCTCTGATTAGATTGTGACATTGAAATCCAAATCAAATCGGACCTTATGCTACATATGAAACGATACTGGCAATGAATTTCTAGGATCAATCTAATGTTACATTATAGCCTGTTAGGTATTATTTTTAGTATAAATTTGGAGTTGGACCTTGCCTCAATAGAGTGTCAAATTCAAATGGAGGTCATGAACATGTCAATTGGTTTCATGTGACGATAGTTCTGTTCAGCACAAACCATGATAGGTGTTTGACAGTCAACAACTTAACCACTTTGGCCACTTGCTTCAAACATGTAATATTTGAGGATTCCTCCATCTGGTAGATTATTATAAAAGAACTTATTGTTAATTGGTTATGTTTGCTCATATTTTTTTTTCCTTTGGCATTATACTTAAATTCACGAATTCTTATTTATATTTCAATCATTCATTGGTTAGAAATATTTTGTAATTTCTTGCCTAAGTTTTTTTTGTTTCAATTGGTCAAAAAAAGGAAAATAAATGCAGATCCACCTATTAGTGTTATCTTTTTTCTAAATAATTATGCTTATTTTCTGCTTGCGGTAGTATTGCCATGAATGGAATTTGAGCTGTACTGGTACTATGAAAATATTATTCCTGGTGTAAGGCTATTCTCGTCAACAGGTATTTATGTAGTGGGCTTTTAGTTGTTTTTTCGAATTTGCATCATCCATGCAACCTGTAATATGTTAGCTTTTCAATATCTTTAAATACTTGAGCTTAAGCTTTAGAAATTCACTTGGGTCTGATTATGTTAATTTCTCTTCCAAGACTTCTTCGAGTCTCTGTTGGTATCTCTATGTTCCTTCTGTTTTCTAAGTCCAGATACTCGAGGTCAGACTATCAGAGCTTGTTTTTTTAAAGAATTATTATAAGGTAATTTTTTTTGTATAATTGTGCTTATATGGTTAAACCAATCTGTAAAATTTAAGGGGATTTTATATGCCCTAACCTAGACTTGAGAGATATTATATTTCTTATCTTTGCTGGTATAATAATAACATGAAAAGGAAGTCTTATTATATGCGTTAATCTGGATTTGGAAAAAATAAGTTATCATTCTACATTAATAATGTGAAAAAGGTTCTTACTTATTCTATCATAATTCAATTTTTCTCTGCTTATTTATAGGTTCTTTTGAGGGGTGCATGCCTTGAAGAATTGAAGAAGCTAAAGCATGTTATCCAGTATGCAAGTTTTGCAGCTTATCATCTATCATTAGAGAGATCATTCCTAGTAGACGAGGGTGCATCCCTGCTTAAATTTCCTATAGTGTCAATTGAGTTGCCTAAGAAAGTTACTAAGGCTGATCAATTTCACTCGACAGTTTCCAGTGTGACTGCTTCTGACGAAAGTGTCAGTAATAGTCATCATAATGATAGGTCATGCACCAAAGTTGGCATAGAGAGTGTGTCTTTATCTTCGGATGTCATCCATTCAAACAAAGAAATAGTTGAGCATATTTCAGATCCACAAAATTCTAATTCTTTGTTTGAATTAACTAACATTCCTGATATGAATGGTTTTTCTAATCCATATCCTGTGCAAAAGGATACCTTTTTCAGATCCTCTCCCCATGTTTGCCTTTGTGGGTCAAGTGGGACAAAAACTTGTTTCTCTTGCAAGGAACCTACTTGTATTTCACTTTTATCTACCAATGCTAGTAATCACCAAGGTGTGATACCTGAACAATCAGTTAAAGGAAGAAGCTACCTTTCTAATGATTGGCTTCTTAGACCAGAAGATCAACAAAATAAATCGGATATTGCTCTCGAGAATGAAGCTCCTGGACATTACTTTTCCACCGCTGATAACCACCATAGCATATTGGTTTCCTTATCAAGCACTTGTATAAGAAAAAGCCAAGTTTGTGAGCGATCCCAACTTTTCCGAATCAAGTTTTATGGTAGTTTTGATAAGCCGCTTGGTAGATATCTTCGTGATGATTTGTTTGATGAGGTGAGTTATTTAGCTGAAGGAATATGTAGAATTCTGTTATATGTTTTCCTGTTTCTTTTCATTTCCTGATGGTTGTAATATCTCTGTTTATGATCAGACATATTGTTGTCCATCTTGTAACGAGCCAACAGAAGCCCATGTTCGGTGTTATACTCACCCACATGGCAGCCTTACTATCATGGTTAGACGACTTACTTCTGTAAAATTACCCGGTGAACATGATGGAAGGATATGGATGTGGCACAGATGCCTTAAGTGCAAAAGAGATGAAGATGGAGTTCCACCAGCTGCGCGGAGAGTCATCATGTCAGATGCTGCATGGGGGCTCTCTTTTGGGAAATTCTTGGAACTGAGCTTCTCAAGCCATGAAACTGCTAACCGTATTGCAAGTTGTGGTCACTCACTTCAAAGAGATTGCCTTCGTTTTTATGGGTATTTGATAAAATAAAATTTGTTTGATTCAACCTCTAATTCATTTGACTCTTGAAGCTCAGACCATTTTCCTTTTATGTGGCAGGTTTGGCAACATGGTTGCCTTCTTTCATTATTCCCCTGTAGATATCTTATCTGTTTGCTTACCACCATCAGTTCTGGATTTCAACTGCCATGTTGAGCAGATATGGTTGAAAGAGGAGGCACTTCTGGTAAACTATTTTACATTGCTCGACAGGTTTGTTTACATTAATATTAGGTGTGATGATAACAGGTTTTAATTTTCTACCCTCAGGTTTCTAGTAGAATAAAAATTTTGCACGATAAGATATCTGAAGTGCTTCATACAATTGAGAGGCAGATCACAATATCTGAGAATGAACCCTTGAAAGCAAGCATTCAAAGACATGTTAACAAGTTGAAGAATTTTCTTAATGAAGACAGATACGACTATGATGTAAGCGCTCCTGCAACCTCAGAATATTCTTTGCTGATCTTATCTGAATTTATTTCTCGATGGCAAAACCGTATGATAAGAAAAGTATCTCTCTTTTGTGTCCATAGGTGGTGCTTCAACAAGTGACATTTGGAAATAAACCCCTTCAGGAAACACTTGACATCTTAGAGCTTAACAGGTTGAGACGTGCACTTCTACTTGATTCATACAGGTGGGATCGTAAACTCTATTTACTCGACTTGTTGTCCAAGGAGAAAAATTGTACTTTGACTGGTTCACAATTTGCAAACTTTTCCTCTATAAGCAATCTGAGTGATTTGAGGGAAGAAATATCTTGGAAGAATGAATCATTTAGTAACTCACCTGGACAAGCTGTTGCGAAGTCATCCTTTTCAGGTACAGTTGAAAAGTCAAGTTTTCAAAAGAAGAAGAATGAGGATTTTAGCTTGGAGGTTTTGGACTGTAATACAAACAACATTGTTGAAATGGACTTGTCCATTGAATCCATAGAGGGTTATGTAGGTTCATCAGGTTTTAACTTTGTCTCTAGTCAATTTGAAGATGAGACGCCAGTGTTTAGTGACAGTGGAAGTGCAGTTTTTGAGAACTCAACTTTACCCACATCTACCCTATCAGTTAAAATTGATTTGGCATGGAGTGGTTCTGGTCAGGTACTGATAGATCAACCCAAAGATGGTTCAGAAGTTGATAAAAGTGGTCTTTTAAAGGATACTCCATCCTACAGGAGGGTTAATTCCCCATTAAGAGTTCATTCATTTGATTCTTCTTTAAGGTTTCGTAAAAGAGTAATTGGTGATTTCTTTCCTGCTTCTTTGCATTCGAGTTCAATGAAATCCTATGATTCCTCTGGAGTTCTTCCAAGCATGACACGTGATTCACTTATAAGAATGAGAAGAGCCTACTCACAAAGTTCTCCGGTTCCGAGATTGGATAATCTTCTTAATCACATGCTTATACATATTACATCAATTATGGATAAGATGGCTGCGGGAGCACGTTTACTTTTACCACAAAGTGTTGACAATATTGTTATTGCAGTCTATGATGATGAACCCTCCAGCATCATATCCTATGCTATGACTTCCCAACAATATGGTGACTATATAACATCTTGTTCGGATGAGATCGAGGACTTCAGTATGAGGAAAACTAGTAGTTTTGGTAACCATGGCAGCAACTATGCAGATGGAACAAGTTTAGTTTCTCATCATTCTGATCTTGGACCTGAAGAGCTTCAAGTGTCTCAGCTATTAGATTCTAAGGAAACACACTTCAGAGTTTCTTTTGATGATGAGTATTCCATACCTTCAGACAAAGCAAACTTTTCTGTTACATGTTACTTCACAAAACAGTTTCATGCACTGAGGAAGTTATGTTGCCCAAGTGAGTTGGATTACATACGTTCCTTAAGCCGCTGCAAGAGGTGGAGTGCACAAGGTGGTAAAAGCAATGTTTATTTTGCCAAGTCACTAGATGAGAGATTGATCATAAAGCAAATAACAAAAACAGAGTTGGAATCTTTTGAAGATTTTGCTTCGCAATATTTCAAATATTTAACACAATCTATAACTTCTGGTTGCCCAACCAGCCTTGCCAAAGTCCTTGGTATTTATCAGGTTAGTAACTGCTAGTCTGCTACTGTTATACATCAATTAACATTGTTGTATGAGTAAATCATCACTATTTATGGTTGTTTCATACATGCATCAGGTTTCTGTTAGGCACTCCAAAGGTGGAAGGGAAATGAAAATTGACGTCATGGTAATGGAGAATATGTTCTTTAATAGGAGTGTTTCAAGAATTTATGATCTCAAAGGTTCAGTCCGCTCTCGTTATAACCCTGATACCTCAGGAAACAATACAGTTCTGCTAGATTTGAATCTATTAGAGACAAAACCAATATTTATAGGAAGCAAGGCAAAAAGAAAATTGGAACGTGCAGTCTGGAATGATACCTCTTTCTTGGCAGTAAGAAGTCTATTCCTTTTTTACATTATGCTATATTTTATTCATTGAAACCTATAACTTACTTCATATTATTGAATTTCAATTAAAATGAATTATATATCTTTTATCTTAGGAACCAGTTCACATTGTATCAAAACTTGAAATCATAATATGTTGTCTTTATTAATGCCTATGATGGCACTTTTGCTAATTGTCTCTCCTTGGGATACATTGATTTTTGCATTCTGCTTTTAATTCTTCAAAAGATTAGTTTTTTTTGGAAATTTTGCTAGTGTTTGGCTTAGCCTGCACTGAACTGTAATGATTGGATATGAATGGCTTCAATTATTTTTTTTCAAGGTTAGATTTTCCTGCATTAGTTATGCAATTATATTATTAGGGTTATCATTGGACATTTGGGTGTATTGTGGTCTGTGTTTTTCACCGCGCTTAATCCTTAACCTATAAATTATGAGTTGATTTCACTTGTTTATTTGGGTTTAGCTGCCTTCTATAGCACATGAGGTTGCAAAATAACAGAGCGATTGGGTAACAGAGATGGAGAAAGTATCAAGAAATATCATACTTCTGTGCACATTGTTGACATAAATATTCACATACACACAAGAAACATTTAGCACTTGTATGATTAAAAATAGTACTAAACCTCAGTAAGCATTTGATTTTCTAGTGTGATGGAGTGCTAATATGAATATAGTTTACTGGAGGTCAGGATCCACTTGGTTATGGATTTATACCAAAAACCTCATTGCATTATCAGTAATCACCTTCCTATTCCCATGGAAGGATATAGGAAACTTCTATCATCCTTTCTTTTCTTCATTCGCTTGCTCTATGGGAATATGGGAAACTTCTATCATACTTTCTTAATTTTCTTCATTCCTTTTTGCTGTCTTATGATAGTGCACAAATTAACATGTAAATTATGATTCCGAAGTACATGTATCAGTTGACTTATCTGCTTTATAGCTATGAACTTATAACATCAATTCTGTATGTTCCCTCTGACCCATAGCCTCCTTTCACTCTTCCCTCATTTCCTCTTCTGTTGTTTCAAATTGATTAGAGACAATCAAATCTTTTTGTGAGTTAGGATGGTGTATTATTGATGTGACTTGTAAAAAATGGCCCAAATTTGAGCAGTTTTATGCACTATATTTATTATTAACTAGGCATACAAAAATGTCTCCAATTTGAGGACATATTACCTTGAATGTAAGCAAGGTTTTGAATAGTGGCTATTTTAAAGGAATAAAATTTAGAGTTTGTATTGGTTTCGAGTTTCGACCTATGTCCCGACTAGTATAATATCAATACCAACTTGTATTGACACGTGGTATGGTTCGACATGGGCAGGGACGGAGCCAAAAATTCCATATCGAGGGGGTGAAAGGTATGTGTTTACATTGGGGGGAGGCAACCATGTTGTTGCCCCTTATTTGTCTCTCCAAGAGAATTATTGATTCATGTCATGCATGAATTTTCACTACACATTTGGCATACTGCTGGATCTCATCTCTTTATACGAAAACAAGTTCATCAGCTCATGGATAAGCATCTTCTCTGTGAAATTCGAACAGTTGGATATTGCAGGATTCTTGCTTGATACTTCATTAAGATTATCTTTTTATTTATTATTTTTTTCACTCTTGAAAATGGAAAAACTAACCAGAAATAATAATTGTGTATGTATAACTTGTTTTTAATCTTTCCGTTATCTTTTTAGATCTAAATCTTCATTCAAATTTTCTAAATATTATCTCCACATGCCTTGCAGGCTATCGATGTCATGGATTACTCCTTGCTTGCTGGCATTGATGAGGCAAAGAAGGAGCTTGTTATAGGAATTATAGACTACATGCGGCAATACACATGGGACAAGCAGCTGGAAACATGGGTGAAGGCCTCAGGAATCCTCGGCGGCCTGAAAAATGCACTTCCGACTGTTATATCGCCGTTGCAGTACAAGAAAAGATTCAGAAAAGCCATGTCGAATTACTTCCTCACGGTACCTGACCAGTGGTCGCCTTGAGTCCTCTCCTCCTCGCCGCAAGAAATTAACAGAATCATCCCACCGAACAAGAGTTGAATGTGCCAACAAATTAAAGTTGCTCAAGAAAGATGAGAATAGATATCTGTTTGATGCTCTGTATATATGCTGGTCGGTTCATTCGATTGCATAATGTATTCAACCAAATTAATTTCGCGAAAAATGCATTTGAGATGATGATCATCATCTTTGATTGTCAACTGAGCGATAACATGTACAATTTCATGTAGGAGGAAGAACTGAACTCTTCTTTGATCGACTTGTTTCAAGGAGAAATCAGTTCTTGGCATTCTTGTCTATGCTAAGCACATCTTATATCACTTATCTTTGATCCTTGCATATTATATTTGATGGGAGATCAAGTGAAAATAGGGCGGTAAATGAACCAAATGTTCGTGAACAAGTTTGGTGTTCAGCTTGGTAAGAACTTGTTTATGTTCGTTAATATATATAAGATTAATTAAATAAACAAGCTTGAACAATTCGTTAAACTAAACAAACAAGCTTGAACACATATGTCTTCAGTTTGTTAATGTTCGTGAACCATATTTATTAATAAAATTCTTATCAACATACTAAATAAACAATAAAATAAAATAAACAAATAAATTTGAATTATCAAGCTTAATAACCAATCAAACAAATAAAAATTTCAAATAATCAAACAAGCTTGAATTGAAAGCTCGATAACATCTAAACGAACCAAGCTCGAGCCAAGCTTAAATTGAGAGTTCGATAACATCTAAACGAATAAAGCTCAAGCCAAACTTCAAACAAGCTCAAGCTCATAAAAAATAAACTAAGCCAAGCTTGAACAATCATTTCAAAGACTTAGTTCATTTTAAGCTCGGCTCGGTTCGGCTCGGTTACTTTATCAAACAAGCTTGAACACCCCAAATCTCGGTTCGACTCGGCTCCTTTACAACCCTACGGACACATGAAGTTCTGAATTTATTAAAAGGCACATGCTAATTTGATATTTTTTTAAAGGACACATCTATCGCACTGTATGTACATAAATTGATTGACATGAAATTTTTATCGGTTCTTTCTTATTATATTTTCACATATTCAAAAAATTGAAATATAATGGATAACATATTTGAATTCCTTACAACCTTAAAAATTCACAGGAACTAACATAGGTGCAATCAGAGATCTTTAGGTTCATTAGTGAGTTTTGACCAAAATTCACTAATAGACTTATAGAGCTCCGATTGCACTCATTTCAGTTCCTGTAAATTTCTGAGGTTGCAGTGACTTCAAATATACCATCCATTATTTATTTCGCCTAATTGGATGTGTTAAAATATAATAAGGAAGAATTGGTAAAAAAAAATCTCCATGTTGAGACTGATATGAATCATATCAAGCAACGTAGGTGGGTTTAGGATATTATGTACGGTGTTAAGGAGATTAATAGAATTATGGTTGATCCAGGATGAGCTGACGGGGCTGGTGGACCCTCGCTGAGGTCAGCAGCGATGATGACATGGCACCCCAGGGTAGTCAGGGTCCGCTTATTAGCGGTTCGTCCGGTCGGGACCATGCTTTTAGTCGACCGGACGAATATCGCGGAAGCATATTATGGGTAGCCTGGTTGCCAAAGGCATGGAAGTTACGAAGCCGTCCGGGCAGATATCACAAGGAAGGACTTTATCTCTAAGAAGACTGACAAGCCTGTCAGACACATGTCTGACAGCTGCTTGTACTTTCTGACAATAGCACAGGTGTCAGACGATGTAAAGTGCTAAGTGACACCAATCACAACATGACAACTCATCCTAGTACACCTCGGGATTAACGCCTGACACTTAACTATAAATAGGGGTTCTCGGTTTTCGATGCAGGTACGTAATATTACGCAAGCCATAGTACTTTCCACTGTTCATCAGTTACTTTTGGAAAGCTTGTCTGACTTGAGCGTCGGAGGACCAAACAAGGAAACTTTTTCCATGGTTTGGTTGCTAACGCTTCTTCCTAA
>JBAMIE010181846.1:0-25518 GCA_037177295.1 Kaempferia parviflora | reverse complement strand
AAGGAATAAATCAAACTCTAATCTAGGAGATAAATAAGGAAATAATTATCCCTAGACATATTTAGGGATTATCCCTATATTTACAATATTCTAACAATATGTATTGTTGATTTTGTAACTGTAATACAGTAAAATATTAAACTAAGTTATACATTAAAACCTCCAAACAAATAAGTTTTCGTTGCATTACCTAAGTTGAACCAAACAATATGAGATTATGTTTTATTTCCCATAACCTTGGTTATGTGATTACTCAATCACATAACCAAGGTTATATATGATAACATGAACCAAACACACCCTAAAGGTCAAGTGACTGAAAACTGATTCTTGGTAGCTATTCTTCTATACCTGGCACGTAACACAGCTTTATATCAGAGTTAGCTCAACTCATTCCGGAGGATGCCTATCAATATATGCACATCATTGAGCAAAGCACTTGTCCATATGGGACCATGAACATAGAACATCTAACATCAATAAAACATCTTTAGCCCATGCAACAGATGTGGAGATCTTCACAACCTAAGTGAAGAGGGTACACATAGGATGGATGATATGTGTAGAAGGAAAATAGTATTCAAGCTTAATAAAGATCAACCATTATTGAAAACTGTAAAGGATATACATGGTGCATGTAGATTCAAGAAGGCAACTTTCTTATTTTGACAGTGTATACGGCCCAAGTAATGCCTATATCATGCAATCTATTTCACTTCCTGTCCAATGTTCTAAAAAAATGAAACTGTTATAAAAAAAAGTGCTCCTAAATTTGAATTTGATCACTAACAGAGATAATTTTCATTGCTTTTTCTCCACCAGCAACTCATTTCCTCCACCAGCAACTCATTGCCCATGAAAAAAAAAATCAAAATGTATTACTCATCTTTGCAAGCAAACACGTGATAAGTACAATGTATTAATGTTGAATGAAATTCAAAATTTTAAGAACTAAAAAGGCAGGGCAGGATTTAGTATGCATATAAATTAGTAAAATGAAGTTGAGTAAGAACATCAATCCAAAGGCCATACTTTCTAACTGAAGAGTTTTTGCTAAGAATCCTACCTTGTGAGGTCAAAGAAGACCGCCCTTTGTTCTCAACGAATTTGGCCCTAAACTCTTCTGCCAAAACTTGATTCATGAACACTTTACTATAGATGGTGCCAAGCATCTCCTTACTCCGCACATATTCTGACTCTGCATCCTGAAGAAGCATATCATATTTTTTCCGTACCTTCAGCAACTCTTGTTCACACTCAAGTTTCAGTTTCAGTTTCTGAAAAAAAAAACATAAGGTTATCATGAGTAAAGGTCATGTAGAAAAGCATTTAAAATAACTGATAGAAAGCAAACCATATCCTCATGCATCTTGCCAATTCTATCCTCATGCATCCGTATTCTTGCTAGTTCATTCTTCAGTGGTTCTGGATGAAGATTTCGAGTTGGCATTAATTGTATAAGAGGAAACAGGGGATAACGATTTGATTCTGGTTGTCTAGAAATATCTGTTACATCTCCAATGCTTCTCTGCATTGTGATATGAGAATTTTGTAAAATTGAATGATCTACAATCTGGGGGGCAAAGGAATGATTAGGCTGCTCAAGTTCAGAAGACAGCATAGCCGGCCCTGACACAGGCATGTCATTTTGCAAAGAACTGCTCATCTGCCCAGACGGCTCTTGTTGAATTCCAGATGCAGCTATACTATCTTCACAGTGTGCAAACACAGGGACTCTATCAACAGGCAGTGGATTGTCAAAATAATCTGAGACAGAAATGTTATTAGTGGTCAGTTCATCTTCGAAGGTGAGAAAATCAGATGAATTTGATGTGGGAATTTCTTGAGAAGACCCATCGCGCTGGCTGTCCAAAACAGGTGAATCTTCAGTGCTTTCATGCTCATCTATACATAGTTCCTGTTGGTGCACAACCAGACAGAATATTGTCAGAATTAGTGCTTAATGCAAATATTTGATCGTGTGATTCTATCAAAAGCATTGCATCTGCTATACAGAAGAAAGATAACAAAGGTTAAGTAAAATAGACATTATTTAAAACTGGAATTAACTGTCCATAGCTGCTCTATTGAGCCTACCTACAAGTTAATGCTATAAAACTCCTCCACCTTAGGGAAACAGAATCAAAAAATTGTAAAACAACAACAATACAAGCAAAAAGTGAAAGGTCTCAATCAACTTCACAAGTTGTGCTATTGCCACAAAAACATTATGCTGAAAAATTAACAATGGAAACAAGAAACTCAGATATTCTAGTAGTCTTTGCAAGTGCACGCCTATCTAAGTAATTTGAAGTTTTCTGTGGCAATTCTGGAATAGATATAGGTGGTACCTTATGTCAATGTCATACAATTATTTTATTAAGTGAAAAATACGATAAAGCAGGCAACATTCCTCAAATTACGCAAGAAAAAAATTTGTGTCATACCACAGTTTATGTATAGTTATGCTGACCTAGCAAGAAGCTAAATTTTGTTAGTCATTTCCAAGTTTGCAGTTGTCAAACTGTCTCTATACGCTACTGCTTATTGGATATGAATTCTGAAAACCTTAGCATAAGATTTCCATAGTTATACTTTTAAAAAAAATGGTCAAATCTAGTTGTAAGTTTCACAGATGACTTCAGTCCATGTTAAATTGAGCTTTCGGTATAGGAGATTCATTATCATTCTAAGGCACTTTGGGTCATTCTAATCTTCCCTCCAACATCAACTGCACAATAATTTTGATTAGCTGGCGAGGCAATGATAAAATGATGATTCTTGACCCTTGAAGAAGGTTCACAACCATCTAGTTTGTTGAAGGAATGAAAAGTAAAAGATGATGTAAGAATTAGTGATGATATGCTCCATAATTGTCATATAACATTTTCCTACGACAAATGTTGCTAGATTCTATGTTTCTTCCATGGAAACCATCTGATGGTGTCTACATGTGTTGATGGCATCCAAAAGCTTGATTGTCTCAAACATTCAAGTTTCATAAAGGGAATCAAGTTGGTATGGTAATTTATAAATTCACTTTGTCTAGATTGTATAAGACTGCAGTTTCTAGAGATTTTTAGTTACTATCTGCAACTTTTTTCAGTATGTTTGACCCAACATGTATATTGCTTCGAACATATAAAAGCCAGAATGAAATAATGCAAGTACATCCATGCATGACATCCTGGAAGAGCAACCATGTCATCTGTCCTAAATATTGCATACAACAGAACAAACAAAACCTCAATTTGCTTTATAGTTCACTTGTCAAGATTTAATGTATAATGAAGCACTACCCTTTGTTGATTGCATCATGACTGCAGTTTGTTCATTTAATCAGGAAAAAAATGAGTTAGCAAAGATGCCAAGTGATTGAGAAATCAGAAACTAATGAGACTCTTTTTGCTAGTTAGTAACACAAACTAACTTGATGATAACCAAGTTTCAAAATTTACTAATGAATGTTCACCTGGTTCTCTGTAGAGAAAGTTGCCAAGCATGCACCATCACCGTTGTCCATATGTGTGCCTTGATCGATATTTTGAGATGGGCATGTTCTCAAGCATGATCTTTCAGAATCTTCTTCAATGCCCCGCTTGTCAGTCATTGTTGTTCCACAATTGGTAGCCATACCATCAACCACATTAGTCACTATGTCAATGATAGGTAACTCAGAAGCAAGAGCATCAGTATCCATGTTCATGTCAATCGTATCTGAAAACGGAACACTATGTGGAACTTCCAAAGGCATATCTCTAAGTACTTCATCCATACTGTTGGACTGGGAAATAAATATATCATATTGACCTAAAAGGCAACCAGCTACTCCAGGAGAAGAATCTGCAGCAACTTCAGAATTTGTTGAAGGCAGTTCAGTGCTAACTAAGTTGCACACAGTTAACACATTGCCAGTTTGTTCATTTTGAAAACGCCCAGTTGTGTTAGACTCATATGTTCCAATTTCCAAATCATCATGAGAATTATCTTGGTCTGCTACTTTGAACTCCTCCAGTGTGAATCCAGAATCTGACAATGGAATGTTCTGGAAAAATTCAACTAATTTAACAGCCTCTAATTTACCAGCCTTGGCTTCTTCCAACCCATGATTCTTTATCTGACACTCCTTATCCTTCGCAACTGACTGCATATTTTTCAGTTTTTGATATTGCAAACTCATGTGATTACTAAATGCAGCCATTTTCTTAGAAAAAATTTCCGAATATAATCTAATATTATCATTTTTTTCAGCTGAATCATTGACCAGGAGAAAAGGTTCAATCCCTTTCTCATATTCCTTTTTAAGACTCATCTCCATCTTTTCCTTGTCGATGTTGAAATCTAAAATTTCTTTATGTTGCTTGACAATGAGATCTGCTTCCCTTGTTGAGCAAATTTTGTTAATCAAATTAATTTGATTTCTAATAAATTCATCATTTCCAGAGCCATGGTGCTCCTGAAAATCTGTATGAGTCACATATGTAGGTATTTGCACCTGCTCTGGCATTATTAATTGTTCAAGAACACTCTGTCCTTCTAGATCCTCACTAGGTTCACCTTTCTCGAGTTCAGAAACATGCCCTGAAGAATTTAATGACATCTTGAAGACATGTTCTTCAGTAAGATCAGCTCCATATGAAGGTGGTCGATGCTCTAATAAATCAGGCTCATATTTTTCCCTTGAAGCCCCATCCTTCTGTGAAAACTTCTTCTTTAGAATTCTTAATTTGGAATAAACATTAGACACCTGCTTTCCATCACACATGAAGTTCAAGTACTTCTTTGCAAGCGTAAGTGATTCCTCATGGTCAATCTTGTGCTTCAAGAAGGAAGCAGCTCGCCAACACTTTAAAGGCCCAAAGAAAAGAAGATTTCAGAAGTCAGATAAAGAGCATATAACTGTTGGTAGTATACAATCACAAAAGAATCAAGTGCAAAAGCAACATAGACCAAATTAAACCAAGAGAAGGGTCAGATTCAAGATAAATGTTTTGCAGAGTTCAGCTTCATTTTAATAAATATACACTTTGTTTGGGTCTATCCAATGTTTGTAAAGATCAAATTAATCTCTTATCTATGGCAAGAGAGAATAAAAACTAAAAACTGTGTTACAAACTTTGAACAAATAATCAGATTTACATAGAGGAAGCATATGGAGAATTTTGACTTCTGACGATAGACACAACTTAGAGATACTCGAGATCTCATAAAAGGCCAGCAATGAAATTTAATTTATTTGATTAAAAAAGTTTGATAGGAGCTAGAAAATATATGCATTAAACATCAGATTAAAATCAGAATCAAAGAAGTGTTCCATAGCATGTGTTGCACATGTCTGTTGATCTCATGTGAGAGTGTTAAAAAAACAACCCTGTCACACACTTTGATGATAGTGTAGACCAAAACTTCAACTACACTTCTACAAATTATAGGAAGCAAACACAAATCTAAGTCCCCATGGTATGTACCTAAGACATGAAATAGATGTCAGGCAAGCAAAAGCTTGACTTTTTAGGGAAAAGAAGAAAAAAAATTGGTTAATGGATCCAAGTCCATTTCTGATAAGACAATTCTATTCCATGAGTTCTCTTGCTTCTGTAAAAATAACATTCAGAAATAGAAACTTGAAGATGAACAAAGCATATAGATTGAAATATACAAGTGCAGCAAAAGTACAAGCACATTTTCAACAGTTAATAAAGATATTGAAGGTTGTTCTAACCAGTGAGATCTTGAAGGCCTGCAAGATTATTTCTGGTTCAGGACTGACATGATGATTATGCATTATATACTCAAGAAAAAGTTGAGTCATATCCTTCACATTCTCCTGCAATTATAAATCATCCAACAAAGAAACCACATAAAACTGCTCATATAAATCAAAAAATATGAATAAACCCCCTATTTTACCATTGAAAAATTAATATTGCTGCTTGAAAAGATTATAAGGAAGGTTTTGAGACAGCAGATAAGGAAAGGATGAATTTCATATTAAATCCAAATCAAAAATAACAAATTCATGTTAACCTGTTTGCTGTTGGGTTTTTTTTAAGAGAATATATTGAAATTTTGGAGCACTTCAAGTATATCAGTCAGCATCATACAAAAATCACACAAATCTGTTTGTCAACAAGGTCATTATTTCCAACCGAACTGCTAACGCCACCCCTCAAATGATATCAGTGGCATACACCCCTTTATCACATAGCAAGCAGTTTCTCCATTTAAGAGTTTACATAAAAGTTTGGGATAGAATTTGACACATCATAGAGATGAATATATCTGATAAGTTATGATGTATCTGCATTCACCTTTCTTATTTATATACTTGGTTAATCTTTTAGTTGATTTCCTTTGGGAGGCTCTTTTACCAATTTTGTTGATAATTGTACTTTTAAACTAGACTTCAGATCATCCTGAGACTAGTGGCGTTAGCAATAAAGCTGCATTTGCTGCTTTGAGACACTATTGTTATTGAAGTTAGAGCTATCACATGAATTTTGAGTTCTTCTGTATTTTTTACTACTTTAGCGACTGTGTTTCTTCAATCTAGACATGATATAGTTACTTCTGCAGTTTTGAGACTCTATCATTGAATAAACTTTTGCATGTTCAGTAACTCCCTCCTTGTGTGAGTACAGTAGGAATCAAGCAGGGATGAACAAGAATGTTAGAATACTTGAATTTTCAAAATCATTTCAATTGGACAAAATTTTACTCGATACCATCCAATTTCACTCTTAATATCACCAAATTTGAAATGAACAGCCTGAGTAATTTGAATTTGGATAATTTGAATTTATTCCATTCATTTTCTAGTGAAACTTAAGTAATTTCTAACCATTTTCGTTGAACTATAGTTTTTTTCTAAACTTCTCAGCTTTTTAAGATGCCAATTTCTTAGGAACAATTGAATCAACCTTTATTGATACCGATCCAGCATGGGCAATTCATATTTGTATCAACCTTTTAACAACCATGGATTTTATTGTACTACCATTCTTTCTAAGCCTCATTTATTAGACCGTGATAACAAACCAAAATTGGGTAGAACCAAAATGACATCATTCTAGTGGGAATGTGTTTTCAGATGAGTAGAGTTAGTGCACTTAAAGCAATTAAGCACTGATGATTTTAATTAATGTTGAAGGATGGAAAAATGAAGTGCTAGTTAATTGAACTGAAGAAGATGAACTATACATATTTTACAAAAGATGCAAAGTCTCCAAAAGCTATAACAATTGTTGAAATTTATCACATTTTCAAAAGTTTCAAACTACTTACTGGGAGTTTCAATATTTCACACAGTTCTGATAGCTGTGGTTTCAGGAAGAGATGAAGGTTCCCCTGAGCAGTGCGTAATTTTTCTCCCACTTCTGAGTTAATATCATGAGGAGTATCATCTGAAGTACTACCAGAAACTGGAGACCCGTGCAACACAGAATTTTGTTGACTTGTAGAATGAACTTCTGCAACAACTGAATCCCACCCACACAAAAAAAAAAAAAAGGAGATTAACAAAGGTCTACGACAAAAGATGAAAAACACTACCCATCAAGATTATTAATGGAATAATAATACTGCAATACCAGTCTTTGTTAGCAAGCTATCTGGAACAATTGCTGTCTTAGTTAATGATCTAATAGATGGCCGAACTGGATTTCCAGACAACAATGTATTCTTGCCTTCAGATTCTCTTACTCGAAGCAAACTGTTTGAAGATATTCTCCCAGCGGTACTACCAGTAACTTCCTTATTCTTCCTCCTTTTTAGTTCATCATTTTCTGGTTCAGGTTGCTTTGCAGAATCATTCAAACTATGCACCTTTCTACAACTTCTATGACTACGGAATGGGTCTGAAACGTATCGCCACTCAGGATACCTTCCATCCAGTAAATTTGACCAAAATCTTGGTGGATCATTATCCAAGGAGGATGCTCCTTCTTTCTCGCCTGCCAAAATAATGTTTCCTGAATAAGATGCTCCACTTTGCTGGGCCTTCACTATAATAGAGCATTCACACGATGCGCAGTCTGGTAAATATGATAACAGTTCCATCACATCATTAATCAGAAGCATTTTATCTGGGGAATCTTCAGTTGATTTATTTGAGTAATCAAGTTGATGAAATTCATCTAGTTTACGGAAGAGATATGAGGCACCCCAACTAAGTAGTGAATGACAGACATTAGGGCTTAAGTTCTCAAATTTATTGTCAAGTAGCATGTTCTGTTTGGCTAACACCAGAAGTTTCTCTTCTACCGTAAAGGATGAATAAAGACGAAGAACAAGTATCTGATCATTCTGTGATTCAATGGTCAGCTTTTGGAGGGAACGTAGGTCATTCAATGGGTTCCAATCACTATCATAGATAATTATGGCATCAACTGATGACACTTTAATGCTTGGTAAGCAAGCACGATTTTCAATTAAGAATAAAAATCTTCCACTCGTCCTATCATTGAATTTGTTCAACACAGCCAGTCTCTTTGACATGATTAATCCCCTGTCCACACGCTCATATGATTCAGCACCAAATCTCTGACGAAGAAAGTCATCCAATATATCACCAATTGAAATCTTTCCAGTTCTTCCGATGGTCTGTTGCATTGAAAAGGCATAAAATGGATTAAATGACTGTGAGTTTCTAAAACTTGCAGTAATATCAACAACACAATATTTAAAATAATTGAATAATCATTAGTGTTTGTTTGACCTTTGATTACTGAAACAATAAGAGATAATGTCCTCCTTTTAGTCACATCATTAAGTGGCATACACCTGGGCATGCTTAACTATTAAGATAATCTCAACCTAATTGCTATTGTTGATGAGATTGGGCCTCCTTGAATTTCACATGGCATCAAAGTCAATGCTTCAACTCTAGTGAGGTCAGAAAGAATGAGAGAATAAGAGAAAATCTCCTCAAGTCCCACATAAGGCCCTAATGGCAATACTAGAATAATGTTAAGAATTTTAGAGATATAATTATGACTTAAGTCCCTTATGGAGTATTTAATGATTGAATGTTATGTCCGAGTTTTCTACATGTGATTTACAATATTTTCCCTCTCAGCTTGGTATGAATGTGACCTTTTCAATGGTCTCAGTTTTCTTCAACCCCTTCAATGCAAGAATGAGTTTGATATGAAGGTGTTATCTTATCACTTGTCAATCAGATTGGAAAGTGTCAAATGAATGTCAAAAGGTCATTTTTCTTGATGATTGGAACAAACTCAAAGGGTATGTGGCTGAAAGAATGAGTATGTAAACTGAAGAAAACCATTTATAATCTCAAGATTCCTTGTCCATGCTTTGAAAAATTATGTCAAGGTATTACCAACATCTTTAATTTTTAACCAAATCAGTTCCTCCGAGTATTATTATTAAGATTCTCTGCATTGAGGATATTCATTTTGATGGGTAGTCATGCAGAAGGCATGACTGTGGCTAAAATGTATTTGGATTCTTTCAAGACTTTTTGGTCAACTTCACTCTTGGTATTTTCTAATAACTTACACAAAATCTTAGCATCTCATTTCCATTAGATGGATTTTTTAACACTGTCATGCATGAGTATGTTAAATCGTACTTAAATCTTATAAAATTTCACCTACTGCATAAAGGCATACCTAAATTACACAAGGCTTCGAAAGCTCCTAGTTTTAACTTTTAAATGCTCACTCTTTATCATTCGGGTGATATCTTCATCAATATTTGTTTTCTTCAATATCTTTTTCTGGTTTAATAATAGATCTAAGATATCTAAAGGTCTTACATTAAATCCATGTGCAATCATCTTTCCAATTCCCTCACTTCTTTCCTTATTATCCAAACTACATTCCCCTATATTTAATTCTAGTCATACACAATTTAAAATAATTATTTTTTTTTGAGTTTCTCTCTGCAATTCAAGCTTCAACTAATCTATTTATACCTTTTGAATTAACATGATATCGTCTTAAGACTACATAAAGTAGTGTTAAGGAACCTCGTTTTTTTACTGAAAAATGGCATCTTTGTATTGAATCTTAATTTAATGCTGACTATGCCAAGAATGTGATAATAGACCTGCTTCAGATTTCTGTAATTGTTCTAAAATTTTGATGTATGTGACCATCCATTTATAGAAAGATAGAAATGCATAGCGAGCCAATAATAGAAAATTGAAGAAATTGAATACTTGCAAACACTCATTCATCAATGTCTAACAAATGTTTTGCACACCATTCACTAACCAATAAATTTTATGTGGCCCTCAAGAAACATATTGAACCACGATCCAAATTATAAAAGTAAAATTTACTAAAATTAAATAAATAATCGAATTTTCATTTACATTTAGAAAAAATAATTATGTTAGTAACAATATCTTAGATGAATAAAACAATAAACTGCTTGATTTAAACAATAAACTGCCTGTACTCTTGGTCTTAACAATACAGAATGAAAGTGTACATTATAATATTAAACCTTTTTTAAACAAATTACAAGATACTTATGTACATCTTAAAATGTCAATGTAACAATTAAATTAGTCTCATAACCAAAAATCCATTATCTCCGGTAAATTTGAACAATGTTAAACGGAGAAGAATATAGCATGTAGCAATAAAGCACATATGTTCACATAAAGACAAAGAATCAATATCTTAACTAGCGCAGTACATGCACTTCCATCATATGAATGCCAAAGTGCAAGCACTATGACCTAAACGAATTCAGAAGTTACAGTGAGAAGCCTAAAAGATTATATATCACAAACCTGAAAAAGAATTATCACCCTTAACCCTCGGTCTTTAACCATTTGAAGAATCTTGTCAAGTACTTGTAGCTTACCACTTGCATTTACTCCAATATCCAAGTACTCAGTAACTTGTACATCTCTTGTAAGTGAACCTTGCAAATTGTCATCAACAAGGTAAGGATGGTCACAACACTGCCACAAAAGAAAAAACAGAATTTGTGAAAAAAAAAACTTTTGATATGCTAATGAACTACAACAAGAACTGTAAAATACAAACTCCAACAAATTATCAAACTCCCATGATGTTAATCAAATAGTAATTGAAGGCCAACCTTCCTAGTTGAGATGAGAATGTCACCAAGAGCTCCCACAAGATCTTTTGAGCATGAACGAAGAGACATAGTGCTTGAAATCAAAGTAACACAATATTGTTCAAGCTGCACATTAGAAAGGTGAACAGGGATCCAGTACTCCAAAAACTTTGAAGAGTCAGGTCTCCGCTCATATGCAACATAATGTGATAATCTTTCTTTCAAAGTACGTGTGTCAATAGCATCATTTGAAACAGAACTAGTTGCAAATGCTGAGTTCTTGTCTATCCCTGAATCAAGAAATGAGAGGAGGTTGAGGTATTCAGCGATCTTATCCTGTTCAAGAGTTAACAAACCATTAACAGAGTTGACAAGAACAGAATCGTGCCTTCATAAGGGATGACAATAATACTTACTTTCACCATATCACTAAGAAGGAGAAGCCTGAATCCAGTAGAAAGACGTTTAAGAAATTCCAAATGTTTGGATGTCTTGGAATTCTGGCAGTCATCAACAAACAGAGCTTCCCAGCCAATACATTCTAGTTTATCAAAATCCTGTATATTATATGGCATGTCAAAAGGTTTGAATTCATTAATTTCAAGATTGTGAACAAATATATGTTTAGGCATATAATGCATTTTTCTAGGGCATGAAGTCTTCAATTAAAACATTTAAATTAAAATGATAATAAAGTTGGTAATTACAAATAGATAACCAATTTACCTCAAGAATCACATCAACATGTGAAACAAGCACATGAAACATTATACAACCGCCATCCTCATAAAATTCTAGATTTTGAATCATATTGCGAACATGCTTGGTCCCATTATAGACAATAAGATTGATGGAAGGTGCCAAGCGATGAAATTCTGACTTCCATACTGAGAGAGAAGTTGACGGGCAGATGATGAGAAAAGGCCTACATGCATAAGATTGCAAGGACATAATGAGCAGGATGGATATAATAACTCGTTCCTGAAAAATAAAATTCACATAGTTAGTGTAACAATGAAATACAAAAGAGTAGCAACTTACAAGAGACAAATAGGATAGTCACTAATTCAAGTGTGAAAAACACACAACAAGGCAAAATAAAATAAAATATTTTTCCTTTGACTAATGTTGATGCAAAAGTCCAAACTCCTAACCATGAAGAAGTGAATATATCCTGACTTACAAGAATAGCATTGTCTCATTTCACAACATACCCAATAGCTATTGAGTATTCATATTCTCTGACTAAACAAGAATAACAGATAGTTCAGATGGAAAGATAGTTATTAATTAGATTTCATGAGTTTTCACATGTTGCAGATATACCCAATCCCATGAGAACTAATAACTTCAAAAAATAAATAAGAAAAAATCAATAACAGATTGCAACTAAGTTGATAGAAATATAGCAGTGTATGTCGTGTATTTTCTCTGTTTGAGAGAATAAATAAGAGAAATCAATGACAGATTGCAACTCAAGGTTGTAGTGCTAGGAGTATGTAGCACTAGTATTAATAAGGCCACCTAAAATACTTATATGAGTATAGTAAGTAGAGTTTTCTTTGGCCTCTCTTTGCGCGCACGCAAACACACACAACCCTTAACTTCAATAGATTCAACATATATAATTAAGGAATTTATTTGTCATTTTCATCAGTGTTATCTACTTGCACAAACTTAACTATCGTGAATAGGAATATTTTTTGTTTTATTTTTTATAATAATGTAAAGACGGAATATATGAAATTTAAATTTAGCAATATTAGACGTAATGAGATAATTGTTAAGATATGAGATGACGAGTTGTCTAGATCTTTAAGTATTTAGAATCTTCAATATTAGACGTAATGAGACAATTTTTAAGATAGGAGATGACAAGTTGTCTAGATCTTTAAGTATTTAGAATCTTTTTTGCAGAAGGATGGAGGGATTGAGAGATGTCTTACATGGAGTCGGGTGTTCTATGTGACAAGTACCTCTAAAACTTAGAGGAAAGTTTTACAAAATGGCGGTTAGATTTTCTATGTTATATAGAGTTGAATGTTAAGCTATGATTCAAGCACATGAGCAAAAGATGGGATGTTAAAGGTGGGATATGTGGACATACGAGGATAGAGTGAAACTATGACAAATATGCTATCAAACGAAGAAGAGGAAGACCAAAAAAGCTTAGTTAGCAATAATAAAATAAGATAAAATTTATTGATGATATAAGGGATGAAGCCCAATGGTGTAGAACGATCCATATACTCAACCTCCCCTAATGGGATAATGTTTGGTTGTTGTTATTATTATTTATAATAACTCTCCATATCCATATCAACACAATATCTCAATATCACAAACTTTTTGTGCTATTTCTCAATCATCCAACACCTTTACTTCATAAAAATTATGACTTACCACAATCATACAGTTTTCAATTTGCCTAACACAATAACTGCACAAGAAATAAAAATACCAGCTTCATTTTCATCAGCCATTTATCTTCCTGATGCTATATTCATTAAATCTCTCACTGTCATTGAATAGTTGATCCAAGATATCTAAAGCACCACGGTATCAGTGATTTAGCTGCCCCACATCATCCTAATGAGGAACTTTACCAAACTGCACTATTTAAGTTTTGCTAAAACATCTATAAGTGGTTTTCCAAGTATTGAAAATCATGTTGTATCTTGATTGCTCCTCAAGCAAATAACCATGTAGAGCATAGAAATGCAATACATCTATACATGTAATGATTGCATAAAAAGCAAGCTTCCTTGGCTCTACAATTATATGACATTTCAACAGAAATTTATGTTTGGTGCTCAATCAAAAATGTGTGGAAAATATAACAACAGAAATGCTGAACATTTGAAGATCAAATTATACCTGATCATCTATGAAAAGGGTATTTTGACTTCTGTACCAAAACTCACGAAGTTTATTGATCGAATCTAGATGACGATTATCAAGTCCGCGAGGGCAACCATCAGGTAACTGTGTTAATTTATGAAACGGATTCCTCCTAAACTCGAGAGCCTGGGATAACAAGTCTCGTTAGTAGCTGCAAAAAACCCATGCATTCACAAAAGGCTAATACACTGTATAATCAGAAAATGAGAAATAATTGCTCCCCATGTAAATCAGAATTGGATAAAATATTTAGGCAAATAGTACTAAGAATTACAACAACAACAACAACAACAACAATAGTAACTAAACATATCTAAGATGGACAGGACCAATGGTTGAAATATTGATGGGAGGATTAAATTCAAGATAACACAACCCCTATGGCCTATTTCTATGTAATCATAATGATACTTTTTAATCTCTCTTATTGGAGACTTTATTGGGGAACTCTTCCAACTAGGTAATTTTCTAACTATATCTCACCTCTCGTGTTGATTCCTTTTCTTATGATAAAACTATGCTTAAATAGTACAATTACTTAATCATGTCAAAGTAGACAAATAAAGCAACTAGCAAAAAAATCTTGCTTGGAAGTATGCACAATGGCTGGACAATGACCGCAATTAATATTGCAAGTGTGAAATTAGGCAATTAATTGCAATGTGAAATTAGGCAATTCTAGGGTCACATGCATAAGCAGCATATTTTCAGTAGATATCCTAATCTTGCATAAAGAGGTGAACAAAAATCCCCACATGAGATGCAGACTAAAGTAATGGCAGCTATTTTATTAACACACAACAACGAAGATCTAGAAATATGAAAAATATATATCTGTGTGCACGAGCGCAAACAAGACTACCACACAACAATGAAGATCTAGGAACATTAAAATTGTATATGCAAATAAGACTCATGGACAGCAATGAAAATCAGTCATCCACTAGAACAATATGTGCAACTCATATTGCGTGATATGCTACAAAATCTATAACCAAATATATAAGTATATGAATCAGTAATTTATGTCTTCAATCATAAGGATACTTCCCTCTGAGGGTCAACTATCTCTACTAAATAGTAGCTGACTTGGTTCAGGGTACATAGCCTACGGCCTACCAAAGAAAGACAAGTGAACTTATTTTTTTCACTTTTTGGGAAAAAGTATAAAGTTATTTCAATGAGCATTGAAGAAAAATATATATGATATAAGGTCATTTTCTTGAATAATGACCAACCTTGTCACCATTTGAAGCATCAAATGCTGCTTTTCCCTTTCGACGAACCTCGTAATCTTTCATTAGTGACAGTGCCTCAGGTGTGTGTAAAAATGGTGAACTCTCCAACTCCCATGTTGCATCTTCATAACCAAGGCCTTTCCATTTCACATACCACTCACAGTAGCAGTTTGTAAAGCTATTACCAAGTCTGTCAAAAAATTGATCTGCCTGTTCTTGGGGCATCAGCAGTCGTTTCTGAAGTAGCCGGCAAGGCTTAGTCCATTCCTGCTTCCATATAACGACCTGAAAAGAATTAAGTTAATCAACAAACGTACAATGAAATAAACACTATGCTACAAAAAATACAATAATAAAACCAACCCGGTTCTTTTGGTACTTCCTGTTGAATTTAGAAAGGAGTGAAGGAACTTCCTCAAGCATCTGTGTTTCTGAAATCCATTGATTGTGAACGTGTGCAAGACCTTTATACTTGACAAGGTATTGTTTGCTATTCTGCCCTCCTAGAACCATGACATGGATAAGTAAATATTATCAACTTATGAAAGACCTAATAGTCTATCAAGATAGTATAATAATAGTTGATTTTCCTCACCTTCTTTAACATTCCAAACAGAGTCAATCCCTTCAGATATGGAGTATACGCCAAACTCTATTTTCCTTTTTATACAAGAAACACACAGCCAAATACCAGGAGGAGCATTTGGTAAGGGCAGATCCAAACAAGAAATATGATAGCGTATGTTGCATCCTTTACCACAACAGAACCTATGATTGTAAAATATTTACAAAAAGATTTGTTATAAAATAAGAATAACGAAGTAGTTATCAAGGCAAAACTTGCCATATGATTATTAATTAGCAGACAATCTTAGCTTCACATAGAAACAAAAGCTCTAGGTAAGCATTGCCAACAAAAAAACTATAGGTTATCAGCAATCTGAGAATTACGATGCGTCAATTAGCACACACACTATATTGATGTGGAAGAAAGAGACTTACAATTCTGCTTCTGGTTGTCTGCAAAGAACACAAGCATTAGGATGGCAATCTGTTTGAATTTCAACCAACTGCTCCTTCATAACGGTTGAGCAAACATCTTTCTTCGAGCTACCCATAATATGACAATAGGGACTCTCAATCGCCTAATATAATATATTAAGAGAGCAAGCAATTAAATATAACATCAAACAGCTCATAGTCCAACTAATCAATGTTTTTCAATGAATGGCAAAGAAATAGTTACAAGGATGTAGTACCTTTTCCATATTGCTATCAACACTGGTTGTACAAACTGGGGATACACAACAACTTGGCCTATTTAAGTAGAAGAAACATTTAGATCCATCCACTCTTACTGGAACAATTTAATTAAATGAGTTGAAGGGTAAATGACCATGCATGAACTACAGGTATTATTGCAATTTCATAGATCAAGTTTTTTTCCTTAAAAATTTATATGAAAATATCCCATATTTTTTAACATAGCGTTATTCTGTCAAATTGAAGTGACAAAAAACATACTAGGTTATTCAGTTGGCAGTTTTTAGTCAAGAAATATCTGTTTGTTTTCGTTTTCAATCTTTCTCTCTTTTTAACTTCTCTTTCTCTTCTTCCTCTCCTCTATCTTCCTACACTTTTCTCACTGTTGCCGTTGTCCCAGGAAAAAGTTTCAACGATGCTCCAACAAGGAAGAATAAAAGGAGGAAGAAGAAGAAAAGTGGTAGAGGAAGTAGAAAGAAGAAAAGAGGAGAGAGGAAGAGGAACGAGAGACTAAGACGGGGAATATGCAAGAGGAAGAGGAAGGAAGAAGAGCATGAGAGCAAGAGGGACAGAAATAATGGGGGGAGAGAAAGAGGAGGGTGATACGAGGGAAGATGTAGGAAGACAAATGAGAGTTGAGCGAAGAGGAAGAACAACAACGAAGAGGGAGAAGGGAGAAGGAAGAAGAGAGAGAAACAAGCAAGAAAGAAGAAGAGAGAGAGAGGCATGAGAGAAATAAGAGAGAGGGGAGAAAGAACAAGGAAAAAGGGAGTTAGAGTACGAAGGAGACATTGTCCAAGGGCACAGCTCTAATTATGGTACCTTAGTCCATTTGACAATCAACTCTTCAGAGCACAATCTTTGCTAAGAGGAGGAATGAGGGAGAGCAAGCAAATAGGAAATAACAGAGAAAGAAAAAGATGATGGTACCATCATCCATTAAACAATCAACTCTTCAGAGCACAATTTTTGCTGAGAGGAGGAAGGAGGGAGAGTGAGCAAATAGGAAATAAGAAAGAAAGGAAAAGTGATGAGGAAGATATGATACTCCAATTTAGATGGATGGATTATTATTGACTTGGGCTTAAGAAGTTTATGTCAGTGGTTGAGTTTGAGAGGTTAAGAGGTTGTATCTCTCATCTAAGGCTTAAAAAATTGGTATTAGAGCAAGCATAATCATATGCGGTGAGGTGTGAAAAGGGTCATGAATCTTATGGTGTAGCAAGATCAAGCCTCACATTCTGCAAATTAGGGATGATTTTATGATTAGGCATGATTCTAGGAGAGCTAGATTTTGGTAAAGTATCACTTAGTCTCACATTGTGAATTATGGACTAATAAAGAAGTTTCATGAGGTTAAATGAATAAGCTAGTATTTATATGGGTCTAAGGATTTCAAGCTAATGGCAACATTCAAATTCTCTCATCTAAGTGGACATGACAAAAAGAATAACATTTTTTTATATACCAGGTATCCAGATGACAAAAAGAATAACAATGAGAGGGAGGAGGGGAGAGAGAGAAAGAAGAAGGGAGAGAAAAGAGGGAGAAAGTGAGTAAGTTAAATAGAGCTAGATTATAAAGATGAGCCTCTCCTCTACTAGAATTAAGTGATACCTTTCTCTTTTGGTTGCCTTTGTCTTGATCAAGTAGGATGTCCGCATCTATATCCATATATGGTGATATGTCAATTGTATGTGCAACCAAGCCAAGCTTCAATGTCAAAAGATCATGATTGAGGATTGTAGGTTATATGTTCTTCTTTGGTTCTTTAGATCTTACTAATCCATAGTGGGGTTTGGTCATCAAAAATTTGTATAAATGGATTGTCATGTCAAGCGGTCAAAAATCTGATGCCCTTTATATGTTGTCAGAGTAGTTTGTTTAGTCATCAAGTTGGTGTTTGCTTTGTTAGTGAGAAGGTTATCATCGTCGGAGGTGCATGTAATGTGGTGTTCGAATTTGTTGGTTGGTTGGTTTGTCAATGTTTTGTCTTAAGGGATTGACAGTAATAGTTGTGAGGAAGAGAATTATTGTCCATCAAGTATATGCCATAAATATGGAGAGTGTATGTGTGCACTACTCCAGCATACTTACGGATGTTGTGAGTAGTGTAATAAACTACCAATATTGTGTGTGTTGTGTGACAAGTATAGCTAATGGTATCAAGTTTATAGTAACCAATAGCTAGTGTATGTGTTATTGGGAAGGAACAGTCGAGATAAAAGGGTAGAGGTTGAGACTTGTACATAAGTTGCAAAGCTTGTATTTGGAGAATCTGAACATCAAATTTATAGTGACCAAACACTACAGTGTGTGTTATTGGGGAGGAGCATTTTGAGTTGAGTGTAAAGTGGATCATGCTAGAACATAAACCCGATAAGATACCCTATTTCATCTTTTTAACTTTGATACTCATGTTACTCTTATTTTACTTGGCCTCAATTAATTACTAATTCCTTCATATGCACATCATAGCATACATTGCTTAGATGTGTAAACTGCAATAATACTCAATTAAGGAACGAAAGTAGTCATTTATCCTAAATTGAAAAAAAAAAAAAAAAACATATAGCAGGTACAAAAGAAAGCTTAGATGTCAATACTTTTCTGCTCCATTTAATTCTTCTTTTGACAACAGACTTCCCTTTTCTTCAACTTCTTTCATAGCATTGGCATCAATTTCATGTGTTTCTGGAGCAAATTTTTTATCAACTACCTACAGGAAAAAGCAAAAAAAAGAAAAGGAAACAATCTTATAAGAAATGAAATTGGCTAGCAACTTCTAATGTTGCATTCACAAACTAACTGATTTCAAATTTAATAAATTTATGTTATTTCAACATTATTACTTTCTATCTTATGAGAGTTCAGAATATACATATAAATAATAATCTGAGTAACCTAAACAATACTGGCATTTTACTAATCACACATTTTTTTAGGAAAAATTGTTTGGTTCATAATAATTAGTCCACTTGCATTACCATCCATCAATATTTACTCTTTCACTGACAATCCCTGTCAAGATCATTCTAACATTAAGATAATCTAAGCCCAGTCTAAAACCCAACATGTTTTTCCAGCCCTCAATCTTTGAAGCTTTGGCTTACTGTAATGAAGGTGATGCTGACTGATTAGATATATTTCAGGAATATCATCATCTTGCAAGAAAATAGGTTTCACAGTCTGTATGTTGCTAATGGGAGAAACTGGTTTGTTCAATTGTTCTTGTGCATTATAGGCTAACAAAAGCAAAATCATTCTTCCTGAGAGACAAGGGAGCCATAACTAATGAGAAAAACTGGTTTCCATTGGGATGGAATCACCCAATTTCATCCTCCCACAGAAGTGGTTGCTATTTTGTTTTTAATCCTTCTAGCTGATGGTTTCTTGTGCTTCTCTCATTGGTGACATGTGGCAGGCCAGACCCGAAAAATGAGAAAATTGTTTACTGGGAAAAGAATCGGCAAGAACATAAGATTCCACCAAAAGTGGAGCAAGGATGAAATTGCAAGTGCCCAACCCAATCAATAAATTAGATATGAACTTAGGTAATTAGCTAAGAAAGGTAACAGGAGCTTGCAAATATGTACAGAAAGATGACAGCAAGTGGTCAAGTGACAGAAACCAAACTACAGGTCGGCAAGACAAAGTTGAACTATCTCTCAATTGAGTAATATGTATCCTTTCCCCATTCTTTTAAAAATTAAAATTATGCTATATGCATTGATATTACAGTTTCTATTGGTGTCCCAAGTTAGTTTTGATGTGATCAACAAGGTTAAGTTAGGTCTTGTGTATTTGATCCTTGTGTCTAAGTGTGCAGAAGCTTAGGAACACAAGAAGTCAGCAGAAGACGCGGCAAACGAGAAGGACGGCACGGGAAGTGAGTCAACGGGCTCGGTGCGTCCGAGGGACGAGAAGTTACGGACACCGGCGGACGAGAAGAACGCGTGCGACGGTCCGAGGGACGAGAAGTCAAAACGGAAGCTTTCTCAAGGAGGAGGTCCGAGTTGGGTTCGGGTGAACTCAACTCCGGACAATCGGAGCATCACCCACGCACTCAAAGGCTAATCTGCCTCGTGGACCCGAAGGCGCCTTCTGACCACGAAAATTGATCTACAGAGCTAAGAAGTTTTCAATAACTAGTACACAACATATGTATTCAATTCCTAGTCTACTTGTCAGCTTTAAGTGTCCGTAGGAGGCTTCTCTCCCATCAACGAAGGAGATTTTAGTAAGCTTAGAATTGTCTTGGATTAACAACCACCTAGATTGTAACCAAGTAAATTCTTACCTCTTTTCTTTTTATATTGTATTCATTATTTGCTTTATTGAACTAACCATGTATCCCTACACTAGTTAGCTCGAGGTTATAAATTTTTTATTGCAGCTATTCACCCCCTTTAGCCGGCCTCCAAGGGACCTACAGTTTCTTCTCAGTAAGTTATCAATTAGAAATGTCTGTGTTTATTAACATAATGGTGTTGAGAGATTGACTCTCTTTCTAGTACCTCAAACATAATGGGGCTGTCTTAAAAAAAATACCCCTTTAAGGGCATAATTACTCTCTTTTTCACCATTGTGCCTTCACACATGGAGGTAAAACAAAACAAAGCCTACAACAACTTGTGCATGTTCTTGTCCTTCCATAGCCTTCCCTCCTACCTTTGCTTCTCCTTTGGTTATCAGGCAAAGAAATAATAACAATCAACACACTGCAGCTCTCCTTCAAGTACATATCTTGTTCTGATCCAACTCTCACAACTTCTCTGTCTCTCCTAGCCATCTTGCTGTCAAATTCATTCCTCGTCTTCTCTTTTGTTGTTATCATACTTATCACAAGAGTGGTCGACCAGAAATGGAAAAAATTGGCAGATTTATAAGAAAATTTGGGTTTCCATACAATCAAAGTTAAGCACCTCGTTCTTCCTATTGTGGTAGATTCGGCAAATTAAAGAACATTACAGGCAGATATTCAGTATCTCACGATTATATTGAAACCAGTTAACTTTTATTCTCTAGTTACAGACTGACATTGTCCTATCCTGGGACCGTCACCGCCAATGACAACAACTAGCAGTGAGTGCTAACAGCCGAAGGTTGGCTGTGATTCTTATCACACCATCAAAATCTATGCAATGTCATCTACCACCAAAACAATGTTATATGCTTATAATAATTTAGGAGAACAAGTGCACAGTATGGACATCATTTTCTATCTTAATTCGATTGTACAAGGTAAGTAGGTAACCCTCTGAATCTTTCTATGTTTTGAGTGTTGATGAACCCTCACCCATGGCATGTCACCAAAAATGATGATGAGCATGCCAAGCACTCAGCAGTCTCAATCACGGGGATGTTTGTCAAAATTCAAAACTTTAGAAATATAAGAAATCCAGAAAAGTTAGCATTTGGCAAGTAGCTGTGGAGATCACAGTATCATGGTGCTAAATCTCATTTCATCTTAAGCCAAAAATTGAATCTGGAAGATGAAATATTGAATTTGATTACAACCAAAGAACTGCATTGTAAACAAAACAAACCAGCAAATCCAAGATAAAAAAACAATTTCTGCACTATACATGACGTAAGCTAAATTAGAGAAAGACAAAATTGTAACAAAATAAATATGCTGAAATTGGGTTATACCTCAAGAGGAGCAAAAGATAAATCAATTTTCCTTTTTTCAACGCAAGAACATGGATCCATAACAAGCATGTCGTGCACCCTGCACATAGTTTGCAACACATTAAACAAAAATAGCAATTACATCAGCAATCAAACCACCCAGCCAACATCAAAGAACAAAATGTGTGCAAAAAAGAATTAAAATAAGATATAATTCTAATACAAGCACCTTTGTAGCTTTACAGACTTGGTGCACTTCTCAGAATTTTCCCTCTTAGCAGAAGAAGTTGAAAGACAAACATCTTCAGCAGGAACTCCCTGAGCTAGTTTATCTTTTTCTTTTGGTGTCAATTGCATGTCTGGATCAAGATAATGAGGAGTCAGCAGGGAGCTTGTGGAAGCCACTGGACTGATCTCATTTTCTCTTGAAGTATCAGCACAATTGGATCTGTGTGGAATAGAAAATTCTTTTGGCTCTTCTGCATTTTTTTTACATGCATCAGGATCATTGTCATCACCGTCCGACACTCTCTGAAATGCATCATGTAAAGTTTCTTCCATCGAAATTACTCCAAGAGTAGGTTGCAATGAGTTATCACTGCATTTAAAATGTTCCAAGTTATCGGCATACTGGGGTGCTACTGCGTTAATAAGGTTTGGAGTTGCATCGACACAAGCTGAAGTTGCATCTCCTTCAACTACCAGGGCCTTCTCTGAATCTTCTTTTGAACCTGAACTAGAACACACTGCATCTTCTTTTGTCTCTGTTTTGCAAAGTTCCACATTTTGCTCACTGATCTTTTTTTGACAGCAACCATCTCCACCCTCCAACGCTGCTTCAGAATTAGCAGCTGGTGAATCACGCTCATGCTGTGTTTCAGCAGCATCTGGAAGGTGCCCAGCCAAAAGTCAGGTAGCATTAAACAATCAATATAGAACTAGAGTCCAAAGTTTCATTAAGCTAGAATCACAAAGGCCAACACTAAATACTGGTTAAACATAGCAAGAAAAAGGTTGTTAATAAGTATAATTTTGTCTGGAATGTTTTTACTCATGAAAACAAAATTATTAGTACAAGCAAGCAAGAAATGCATACCTGACTTTCTAACTTTCTTAGTCGGTTGTGGAGATAATAAAGCTCTATAGGTCCTAGCTGTCATCTGCTTTCTCTTTCTACCCGTCAGAGGAGTTCTCTCATTGAGATTTTTAGACTTAACCTCTCCTTCGGCAACCAAAACTGACTTCCCGTTTCCATTCTTCACTACATTACCTTTCTTCTTCACAGGGGAATCTGAGTTTTTGCTAGACTTCTTAGAACTTGAGGAACCTGAGGCAGAAGATTTGTCAATCCTCTCTGACCTTCTTAGAGAATTCCGACACACTTTCTTGACTTCCCTTTCTATCTTCACCTTCTTTGAAGGGGTGGCCAAGCTTTGGTTTTCCAGCCGTTCTGATTTCCTCGAGTTGGAATTTGACGTGGTTGAAATTGTCATGCGAAATTCCCTAGCGGATCTCCTCAATGTAGAGGAATCCTTGGATCCAGAACTAGTGGCGACCATGTCTTTTCTGTTCTTCCCTTTGCCGCTAGAAACTTTACTGCTAGAATTAGCATTTTGCATTGTCGGAGAGATGCTCAAATCGTGCAGATCTTTCGTTTTTGGAGGGGCTCCCTTGCTCTTGGAGCTACCAATACCATCTTTTCTTTGAGATGGTGCGCGGACCATAGATTCAATGCCGACTGCCAAAAAGCACACCTTAGCTAAACTAACCAAAATAAACGCTGACGAATTGCACACAGCGTGCTGTCTAGAACACAACTTATCACGGTATGCAGAGGACAAACAGTCGACACAAATTGGAACGGAAGGAGGGAAGAGTGCTGCGCTCTTCGATCGAAGACGACGGCAATGTGAAGCAAACAGAAACCGAAAAGGATTGTGAAAAAAGCAAAAACCCCAACCAGCCCTAACCGTCTTACCGAGGACGATAAATCCCCTCGTCCGACCCAAACCTCCTAGACGCCAACGCTGTCTCTGTCGCCGTACTGCGGGGAGCCAAAAAGGGGCAAAATTTTCAAGGTTATTGTACGAGCACGGCGATATCGGGGCAGCCAATTCCAATGGAAGGTGAAGGGAGGAGACGTCGGACCGGGGGTTTCCATCGATTGTTCAACATATAAATAAGGAGGCATTTTTTTTACGCAATTTTAATTATGATATTATATTTTTGTATTACATTTTATTTTAAGGATTTTATTGGTGTTAAAATAATTTGTAAAAATATTTAAAAATTTTAATGTTTTATATTTATTTTCTCGATCATAAATTTCTGGGGCTTTAATGGGTGCTAAACTCAAATTTATTATGTACAATAAGAATATTAGTTATATGGAAAAAAATTTATTTGGTCCTTATAGTTTATTTACAAAAATGTTTATATGGTCATTAAAGATATGATATCAATCTCGTAGTTAAGAGTGAATGATAAGTATAAGAGAGTGTCCTTCTCATCCACCCTACTTGGCTCCTCCTCTCCCTATGCCTTTAGGGTGGAAATTTCGATCGTCTTTTGGCATGCTTTCGATGGTGTACAAGTCAAAGGACATTGGTGCAGTCCCTTTAACGGTCAAGTCGATACTGAGCTAAAAGATGAA
This sequence comes from Kaempferia parviflora, assembly GCA_037177295.1. Taxonomy (NCBI): domain Eukaryota; kingdom Viridiplantae; phylum Streptophyta; class Magnoliopsida; order Zingiberales; family Zingiberaceae; genus Kaempferia; species Kaempferia parviflora. Next base: position 771 of record JBAMIE010181846.1, on the reverse strand, counting down.
GCTCACTGAAATGCGAGAGAGAAAGAAATATTCAAGAGAGAGAACAGAGAGATTATTGATAGAGAAGAATTTATCCGCGTGTAATAAAAAAAATATCTTACCTTCACTTACCTCCATTGGTCATAGCTCACAAAAAAAATCTCCATATGGGATGTCATGTGTCCACTAGTCGTCCGCGTGGAAAAGGCATCGGAGGCAACAATTGAACCGTATGCTGACATGGTCAGGTGGAATCTTCACGAGGATATCATGTGCCTAATAATTGTCCGCCTGAGAGGAGGTTCGGACAATCGTTGGACCGTACTCTAGCATTATTTGATTGTTGGTCAAGTGTGGACGAGTTGTCAGAGGTTGTAGCTGAGTAGTTGGTTGCCACCGACAGCCAACTAGGCTTCCCGAGTTTGAGTGCTATAGCGCGAGATTAAGGCGGAGCATTCAAGAGTACAAATTGATTGATGCTAAGTGCTTAGGAAGTGACCCAAGTCTAAGTGGGATGTCATGAGGACGAAGAATGCGTGTTTAGGAGTGCAAATTAATCGGTCGAGGGAGTGAAATTGAGTGCTCGGCAACCCGAGTCTAAGTGGGATGCCACAGGTTGAAGGTTGAGTGTTCGGGAGTGCAAACCGATTGGTGCCAAGTGCTCAGAAAGTGACATAGACTAACACTACAAAAAAAAAAAAAAAAAAAAGGTTTTCGCAGCGGTTTTTAAAGACATTTAGCGGAGGTTTTCAACCGTTGCGGAATCTATTGCACCGGTTCTAGAACCGTTGC
>JBAMIE010181818.1:0-13122 GCA_037177295.1 Kaempferia parviflora | reverse complement strand
GAATAGTTACGTGATCGCATATCTTAGCCATAGCATAGGGATCCAATTGATCTTAGACGGTGAAACAAGTAACGAGGAATTACTATCATATATATATATATATATATATATATACACGTGTGCATGGAAGAATAGTTACGTGATCGCATATCTTAGCCATAGCATAGGGATCCAATTGATCTTAGACGGTGAAAAAAGTAACGAGGAATTACTATCACTAGCAACAAAGTTGACCTCTTGTCCTAAAGAAGTTACGGGAGCCACCTTGAATAGTTTACAGCAGATACAAAACAAAGAAACAATACGATACACAGTGCTAACGACAGTGACAAAGGCGAGGAGCAACGGCAAGTTCTAAATAAATTTACAATGGCACAGCTCCTCAAACCCACCATCAATCTACTGTCTGAAAGAAAATTTCTCAAATCCAAAGTTATATACCACCTCGCAGGGAGGGCATGTGTTCCTTGTCGCGCTCTAAAAAATTTACAAAGATAAGAGAAAGCAACACAAAGTATTGCTTTCTTGGCAAGGCTAATACTGAATCCTTTCCTCATCGTCAAAGCTAAGGCCCTCGATTCCTCTGAGAGTTGACTCGTAGTTCTTCAAATTTGGTTGGTTCCTTACCTGGGAGGAGTGTCTGGGTTCTGCAGAACTAAGCAGGGAGTTTCTTTGGGAGCTTGAAATTTTAGGGAAGGTCCCAGGACTGACTTCTGTAGTGCGAGTGCGTGTTTGATCAGCCTCAGAGCCTATGTCTCGGCTGCTAGAAACAACAACTCGCCTTGAAGATCCGCTTGATTGTCCCAAAAAAGCTGAACTGGAAAACTACAAATGCGCTTTCAGTGTTAGAAGATATCGGGTAGACATTAATAAATTAACAAATGCAGGATAACATGCCCTACTAATCACTCAGAAACTAGAGAATGTAATCCCTGAGTAAAAAAAGAAGACAACCAAATGTTCTGGTTGTAAACTTTCCCATATACGATGATAAACCACCAGGTAAACTGGTATAGATATACACATACAGAACTTGAACAAGGAAAAATTGTAGAAAACTTACTATTGCAGCAGAACCAAAAATATTCACAAAAGTCCAAGTTCAGCTTGTAATTTACGGTTCTTGGAAACTATGGTCCAACAGAGCATTGGTTGTATTTGCCGAACAAAGTTCACTACCAGAAATTCCATACTAATAAACAGTCAAGGTCTTCACTTGTACGATGTCCAACTAAGTAGATGACATGACAAGGTGCCCATTTAGAAATGGCAGGATAGGAAAGATAAATGAACGGATTAGCAGAAGACTTTCCAAGCAACTTGTGTGACATATATTAACTTCAACGATGAGAAATATTCAACAATATGATTTCACAAACATGTAATTAAATAATTATGTATAAACTAAAGAAACATAAAGCCCTCAAATTTCTATGGAATGAGACAATTACTAAATGTCTAGCTATGCATATTCAAGATCCTAGCAAAGTTGTTGCTAGGCAAGATGCAAAATTGTAGTCTAGGAAGAGTAATAATAAGAATCATGTGATTCAGTAAATTATTAAAGTAGGGTGAATTGCTAAGCAGGAAAACTTTAAAGATAATCACCGCCATGCCCTCATTAAATGACAAAACATGTATATATAGTATATACAAGAGACAATATATCTACATGACTTTTTTCACCATAGAAGATATAGGGTAAAACTCTAGAAACATGAGGCAAATACAAATGAACACAAAAATAAATAAGATATGTGTATAAACTTCATATCAATAGAGAACCATTCATATGAACAAAATTTCAACAAGGATTTTTTTAAAAAACATAAGAGGGTTAGAAATTCATTCAAGAGAATAACAGTAATATCAAGCAACTCAAACATAGAAAAGTTCTAAATCTAGTCTCCTGAGTGGGTTTTGTGATAGAATGGGGTTCTGCCAAATTCTATTGAAGAAATCAAGCCATGTGATTCTTGTCAAATCCCATGTGTAGAACAGAAGACTCTTTTACCAAACAAGGCTTAAGACAGAGACTTGAGTGACCATGCATTTGTAAAACACATCAAGATCATATATTTACAGTTATATCCAAAGGATGAAGGTTTTTGTTAGATGTTATAATAGCCCAAACATGATAAGTGAGACCTTTGCTAAGATATAGTAACAAACTTCTAAGCATCCAACGATGGCTTAGTTTGATGCATCTGAATTCATATCTTTGTCAAAGTTTGAAACAATAGGCCACATTTATATCAAGTAACTAATTAATCTTAGTCCATATTCAAAACAAATTATTAAAACTATGAGATCCAACATTTATGAAGATGACTTTTGAATATATATTCCAATTTCCAACAATCATAAATCTTTCTTGCTGATTGCTACACAGATAGGAAAAAAGAAGGATAAAACTCACAACAGCTTCTTTGTTTGCAGGAGAATCATGACCAGCGGGAGCCTTCTGTTTGGTCAAGCTCCCAAGATGTACAGCTGGAGGTGGAACTCTTGGACGATAAGTGGGATCCCCTGTTGCCCAACCACTTGTCCTTCCATCATCACCACCTAACAGAAGAAAAAAACTACAAATTACTAACTACCATTCAAGAAATTAAGATCAATTGCAATAGGGATTTGGGACACATAGGCATTAGTTTAGTAGGTTGTATGGTGACTTGGTGAGTACTGGTCCTTTGTCCAACCAATAAGCCCAAGCTGGTTGAAGTTATGATCTGTAATCTGCTTCCACCAATTGGAACATGTATACTGTACTACTTTGAATGTTGCACCAACGAAAGAAAATTGATAGACTATCTGGTAACAAATTTATGTGAAGATTCTTTTCTAAGCAATGATATTTCAAATGTTAGTGGAACTCTATAATTCTGAACTGGACTAGTCCTTTGTCCAGCCAGTAAGCCCAAAGTTCCTGCTTCCACCGATTGGAACACATATATTGCACTACTTTGAATGTTGTGTCAACTAAAAGAACATACAGATTCCTAGACTATCTGGTAAAAAAATCATTTGAAGATTCTTTTCTATGTAATTATATTACAAATATTAGTGAAACTCTATAATTTTGAACTGACTAGTTGTACTGATTTGCAACAGTGCAGAAGTTCTTGCTTATTATGCAACATCTCTAGGCAGATTATGAATGAATTGGTAAAGACAGTAAAGACATACCAGTATAGTCTAAGAGACAAACATACATATCTGTACTGAAATGCTAAAAAAATCCAAATTACATGAAAATTAATCAGTTTTGCACAATATAATTAGATATGTAAACAAAAGACCAGTAACTACTTTTAATGTTGTGTCAATTAGAACATACGGAATAATAGATAACATACGGAGTATTGATATGTTAGTGAAACTCTAATTTTGAACTTAGTTGTACTAATTCACAACAGTGCAGTTTTTGCTTATCGTGCACCATTTCTGGGTAAATTCTAAGAGACCATCCAACATATCTGTACTTAAATCATGCTAAAAAGATCTAAATTACATAAAAATTAGTCAGTTTTACACAATATAATCAGATGTGCAACCTAAAGACCAGTAACCATAGCACTAGGTGAACAGAAATACCAGGCTGTCTATCATTTGTAGCAGCATGAGCCAAGCCAGAACTAGGTCCCACTCCTGATCCCTAAGAATTAAGAGATAACACATTTACTCATGGGAAATAAATTAATATGTTCTTCAAAGATCAAACTAACAATAGCACGTGGAGGAGCATTAGCACTCTGTGACTGCTGGTACTTCAAAATTGTCCAATCAAAAACATAATCGAACTGGAATCCTGGAAAATAAGTGTTAAAAAGTGTTAAAACCATTCATATAAAGATCAGATTGTCAACAGCTATCAGTCATGATTTGACACATGTTAAATAAATATATGTATATATGTATATATAAGAAGAAAATTAACCTTCTCGGATAAAGAGGTCCCTGAATAATCGCTTCAAGTATGCATAATCTGGCTTATCATCAAAACGTAGCGAACGGCAATAGTGGAAATATGATGCAAACTCTGAAGGATAACCCCGACATAAAGCCTGATTGTAACAATAGCTCCCCATCCTCAAGTGAAAATGTTAAAGGATAAAGAATATAACTAATGACAAGAATTAAAACTAACCTCAATGGATGTTGCAACTTTTCTTTCACTTATCTTTTCATACTTTTGTTTCTTGGTTCCAGCTTTTAGACCTTGCCATGGGAGGCTGAAATAAAAAATCAAAAAATTTACATTAGAACATTTAACAGACATAGGGAAAGAAGTTTAAGAAACCCAAGTGCACCTTCCCCTTAGGAAGTACATGAGAACATATCCAAGAGATTCCAAATCATCCCTCCTGCTTTGCTCTTTGCAGTCAAAACCAGAAACATAGAAGTCAGACTAAGGATTCGTAATGAAGGGAAAAACTGAAAATAAATCAACCAAAGTTCAATTTAATAAATATTTATAACAATAGATAGATCCAGATTAAACATGTAAATATTAAATGAAGTAAAAGTTAGGTTCCATACCTATGCCAAGATGTGTGTTAACACTTGCATACCTTGCTGTCCCAGTCAGGTTCTTATTCTCTCTGCGATGACAAGGGATGAACATGTGAAAAGAGAATGAAGGACAAACAACATGTTACCAGAACATGAGGCAGAATATAAAGAGTCCACTAAAAACATCAAAAGAAACAATGTTAACAATCTGCAAACTTTGTTGCAAAAATTGGACAATCTAATTGCAACTATGGACTGATTGGCTAAGGACTTGAAGTAAACTAGCACCATCAAACTTGTTTTTTACATAGAATATTTCTAAATGTCAAGATTCACATAATGCTGAATATGGATTTTGCCAACCAGTATTTGCTGCTATATGGTGGCCAACATCACGCCATATGAAAGTAGAATGATCATTCCTGTTTTCATGTCACGTGTATCAAGCCAAGCATATGCCTCCTATAAACCAGTTAACTGATCCTGCAGATCCTTTGTTCGTATGTGGAAAACCTCAAGTATTTATCACGATTCTAATAGAGGAAAACTATCATTGATAATTCTCCTTCTGATGAACAAAGTATATACTAAAAATTCACATAATTAACCTCCTAAATGGTTCTCACAGTGGGAAATATAATGCTGAGCAAAATTTTATGGGATAGCAATCTTAATCCTTGCATATTGAAATTTTGGGATTGTTGTTAATTCTTACATTTCCTCAACTCTAGGGTAGACAGGTCATGTCAATTGCTCATTGATTGCCAGTAATTACATTTATCACAAAAGCCCAAAAAAAATCTTTAATCAAACAATAAATCTTCCTTTCCAATCTGTCTCATGGAAACATATCACTAAAGAACTTCTATAACATAAAAAATGAGTAACAGGAAAGTATGAAGAGAAACACTAGTTAAGGAGCTTTATAGGCCAAGTGCATTCCCTCAAATAGATTGATTGTAAAGCTGAGCTAGATCTTGGGAGATTCAAAAAAATTTATAGTGTTCGCTTGCTTGATTCAATAGGTTGTGATACATGTAAAATTTTTACTCATAGAGATTGGTTCATTAAATCATTCAAAAAATTATGCAATAAAGCTAATTATAAGGATTGGTTACGTTAATTTTTTATATAAAAGATTAGAGCACAAACTTAAATATTTAATTGCATATAGAGTAGTATATATTTATCATACAATTAATTTAATTATTTTAATACGGGCAACATATGCATATCATCATATGCTCTATGAAATGGCTTGGCGGAACCAAACACTCATTTTTCAAGAGTTCACAATGTTTCTCTTCTCAGTGTCCACAGCCATGATTCATCAACAATATCTGTTAGATCAGAGATACACAACAGTGAAATGACTGCATTAATTGGCATACTTGGGACTTAGCCACTGCAAGGGTAAGGGTCCCATTTGCTTGTAAATGAGTTTAAGTACTTAAATTTAATCTCGATGACACAGTAAAAATTGCTGGCTAAAGGCTATGCCCAATTATCTGGCTTGGGTATCTTAGAACATTTTCATTGGCAGCAAGATTCATTTCACTATTGATTCTTTTCACCAATGGCTGTTATTCAGTGTTGGAAAATGTATCAGATAGGCATAACTACCATACTTTAAAAAATCATTTTGAAGCTGGCTGTACTCTGTATAGATTGAACCTTCAAGGTATGATCTTTCAGGAGGATATGCAACTGTTCAAGCTTCCAAAGGCCATCTACAGATTGAAACAGAATACTCAAGCTTGGTGTGATGCAGAAGAAATTGATCTTGCTAGAGCAGTACTGACTATTCTTTGCTTGTCATATTATTTTTGGTATGGCGATATTGGCATTTGGCAGTTTACTGATGATATTTTATGGAGTTCTACCTGAAGGGAAAGACTTCTTGATGCAAATCAGACACTGCTATTGACTTGAATATTTCAAGATTGCAGATTTTAAGGATTGTGCTCACTATCAATGTGTGATAGGAAAGCTCATCGTCTCACTCTTAAAAGACCAACATCAGTGGAAAGTTGTGATAAGAATTCTTTGTTACCTTAAAAGGACTCCTAGACGTTAATTTCATAAAAAGGCGAGAAATCTATGGACTAAAATCAATGCTAATGCAGACTATGTTGGATCTGTTAGTGATATATATATGAATGCTACACTTTTGTTGGTAAAGACTTGGTTGCTTGGAAGATAAAAAGTGTTGTTACTTGTTCCAGTGATGAGGCTGACTATAGAATAATGGTTCATTGTGCCTGTAAATGTAAGATGATATGGTAAAGCTCTGATGAAGAAAAAAAAATTGACATCAACTTTTTAGCCTATAGTCCTGTATTGTGCCAATAAAGCAATAACTATTACTGGTAGTGATCTTGTCTTATATTAACCCACCAAACATACCAGGTTGATTCTCACTTTATATGTGATACAATTTTTCCAAAAAGTGTGATTTCTCATATGTGCTGAAAAGAAATTGGCTAATAATTTTACTAAGCCTTTGAGTGCCTCTCAAGTAATCAAGATGTAAAATATATATATTATTGTTAAAATATATATGATCTAGCTTGAGGGATTAGTCGTGCCTAGATGTTATAATAAGTTAAATAAATTGGTCCTAGGTTCCTAAGTTTAAATATAACAAGGTTATATTCAATAGAGTATTGGTCACTGTACCTGCCATACAGTTCTTTGTTATATTCTCGTACTGTTAGTTTTTTATTGACAAAAAAAAACTAAAAGGTTTTTTTGCTTAGAGGGCAGATATAAATCAGTACAGAGGGGAATTGATTTACATAGTTTACTTTGAGCAGGATGGAAGGTGATGCATTTGACAAGGAAACCCTTGGATAGTACAACATTAGACTGTTACTATCCTGAGCTCCATCATCATCTCCATTGATCTCAGTGTCACGCATTCAAAGTCTTTTTGTCTATTTCTTTTGATTCAACTATTTTCATCTTCACCACCTGCTTTGGATGATTCTGGCAGCTAAAACAAGGCCTTGTGTGATGACCACAGTGACATCTTTTCTAATTGACATGGTTGTGGCCATGGTGAATGGTCGATGAGTTATAAAGCCATTGTACCACTGACTAAGAGCTCCAATGGGGAGTGTGACAAGGGTACTAAAAGAGTTCCGGCAACAAGAAAGGACCTCCTTCACACTGCCATCGTGTTTGACTTCATCAAGCTCCACCACATGCCCTCAAAGTGAGAGAGCTAGAACTAGCAAACTTGGGTAGGGAAGTCGATGTCAATACTACCAGAGGAGGATGGCTGGTTTTTTTCCATTCTTCACCTCATCCTCTTCTCCTCCTTCCTCTCCCCCATATTCTCCTCCTTTTAAGTAAATAAGATTTCACCACTCCTCTCCCTTCCCCTTCTCTTCTTCCCCTCTCCTTTCTCTTCAACCTCTTTTCCAGCAAGCATAGTTTAAAGATAGGAAGAATAGACATTGTCCTATTTTGCATTTAAGGCCAAAATTAGCAATAGTATGGAAAGGCTACAACAAAGGGTTACCTGGGATTTTTCCCTAATGAAGAAATAAAGTACATGGGATTGGGTGGAAATTTCTAAAGCCAGACCAAGTGCCCAAGTAACGGGAAAAACTGTGTATTGCAATAATAACTCTTGGCGTGGCAAGAAACTAATTCTCCCATGATTTGAAAACACAAACCACAATTCTATTATTGACACCAAAGAAGCAGTCAAGGCACACACGGCTCATGCCAATTCAGATAGTGGGGACTGTCATACTCAATTTTAACAGAGACAAGGATGCTTCTGTTAACATTCAGACGAAACTACACACGGCTCTACCTTCCATGATTGAGATTAGTTTCCAACAATTTCAACAAACTTGGTAGTTAACAAACACAATGCTAGCTAAAAATGTTAAGTTCAAATATTAACTCTGTCATATCCTTAAAAAATGAAAACACATAATAAAGAAATACAGACTGTTTGTTTTCAGAAACTGTTGCTGTAATAGCCTAAGGAATATACTCCATGTCTTGAAGCACTAATTTCTGTAAGCCTTTAAATCTCTGAATTTGTCTCAGAATTTTTTAACATGTCAGCTATTTGAAAATATTTGATGCAATAATTTTGCAGAGAAGGACAAGAAAACGCCATAAAGTTTTACCTGTAAGGAATATGCTGATGAGTAGAACTATCTCTATATTTCTTGGCAAGTCCAAAATCAATAATATAAACCTAGATGAAAATCCAAAGTAGCTTAACACAAAACATAATACACTTGTTTATTTTTTATAGAAGGAAGCTAAAGTCTCACTTGATTAGCTCGTCTCCCAAGACCCATAAGAAAGTTATCTGGCTTGATATCTCGATGTAGAAAATATTTTGAATGAACAAACTCCACTCTATTTATCTGATAAAGCACAGATATAATGACTCAATTCTTTGGTAGCGATAATGGGGACAATTAACCAGAAAGAAAGTATTGAGGACTGGCATTTGAAAACTAAGATGTGGCTAGAAATGTAAGCCTCAAATCTTAGGATAAAAATGGCTATCAACTGCATTCCAAAGGGAGTTCATAGGGTTGCAAGGAATAAAAAGTTTGGTTCAATGAGGATAAGACCTAAGTTGCAATATTGAATATTCTGCAAAAGACAGACAATGTGACAGTCAAAATGACAGATATGGATGGAAAGCATGGACAAAAAACAAAAGGTAATTGTAGTTTATATATATATATATATATATGAATGTACATACCATCTGGTCTGCAAGCATTAACACTGTCTTTAATGAGAATTTTCTGTTGCAAAAGTTGAACAAGTCTTCAAGACTAGGTCCTAGTAAATCCATCACCAGAACATTGTAGTCACCCTCAATGCCATACCATCGAACATTTAGAATTCCAGCTGCCAGATCAAGCAAGGAAGAAAAGGATGAAGAAATGGCAAAAACGTATTTCCAAAACTATCAAAAGAAAAAAAAAACAATTTCATACTTCCTCCCTGTAGGATCTTGTATAGCTTTGATTCATATATCAATTGTGGATGCTTCGTCTTAACATTTTCCTAGAAAAATAAATAGCAAGTGGCCATATTAGGGACAGTAGGTAGTCCAAAACTTGCATTAACAGAAATAAACTTTTGCAATCCAAAGAGAGAAAAAAAAAGGCATATGTATTCTCTGTGTAGCATGTTACATATACATTAGCACAACATCAAATTACAGATAAAGTATTTGAGATATTTATTTCATTTAACAGGTGCATCCAACTGTAATAGTTATTTCATGGACTATGGTTAATTTAAGTTTTTATGTCTAAGTCATTGGCTAAAGTGACATAAGAACAGAATATTAATATGCAGTCTAGTTAGATTAAATGAGAAATGAAATCTAACAAAAATATAATTAATAAACAAATTTAATTAGTCTATAAAAATAGTCTCTATTATTATTACAATTGTTTCAAGACAATCATTGACAATTGTTATAAATGCTTATATAAAAAATATAAATCATTAAATGCTCAATTCTCATATATTCTGTTAGTATTATTTTTTGGAAAAAAAAATATTGATTGAAAAGAAATCAAAGCATCATTTATGTTTAAAGAAACTTTTTTTATTATATAACCCAATCTAAATGAGTAATCATATTTATTCAGTAACTATTATTTGAATAAAGGTTTAAAATCTTAAGCTATGTTGGAATTTCAATTTATGACTAGAACAATACAATTTCAATACTTGTTTAATTGAATTATTAATAATATGAATTTTTCTGAGTATAAATTGTAATTTTTAATTACTATTTTATTATAATTAATTATTAAGCTGAATCAAAATAATATTTAAGTTTTTAGAGTCGACAAAAAGTCAATTTAGGGTTTGGTGGAGCTTATCAAGGAGACATAGTGATTAGGGTCAGATGGATTCAAGTGAAGCTCCATTTAATCTCATTTAAGTTGTCTAAGATTGAACCATGTTTATATATGAGATAGTCCGGTTCAGGTTCAATAGTGTTTGATTGAATTAGTGAAATTTTTAGGAGATTAAGAGTTATTCATATTCTCCTCCTTCTCATTGTCCATGCACTCTCCTTATTCTTCCACTTCCTCTCTTCCTCTACCTCATGGTGTTGCCCAACTCGCACACATGCCATTTGCCGTCGATCAAAGTTGTAGACGAGCATCATGCCCCTTCTCCCACTCCTCCAGTAACCTTTCACTATCCCTCAGTACGTCTCTTGGTCTCTCTATTTATGTACATGTCACCTCCTCTCAGGGTTTGCACACCTCTCACGCAACCTCATCGATATAGTAGAAACCCTCAAGGACCTTTTTCATCACCGTAAGTCATGATATCAAAATATTTTCGCCTATCAGTTAGTAAGGATAATAGTAAATGTCGTCGATGACAACTAGCACAACTTAGAATTTAAAACCTTAATTTGAATAGTATGAAAATTAACTAGCAATTTGATCAATGGTACATTCGACTCGGTATAAATTATTATTTATGAATTAAATTGTTACAACATAACCTAAAAGTTAAAATGTGTATGATTATAATAACAAAATATAGTACTTACCACAAAAAATGAGCATGTCTGAGCAATTAATAAAATCAACAATAAAATATAATACTAACTACAAAAAAAAGGGAAAGTTCAAGCAATTAATAAAATCAATAAAATATCTTCAACAAAGTAACTTGAAGTAAGTGAAGATACAACAACCAAGTCCCAACCATTTTAAGTAAATAATATTACTAACAAATGACAATTATTTGCTCTGTTAATATAGTTATTTGTTAAAACATTCTCCATTTATTATAATTAATTATTGAGTTTAAAAAAAAATCCAATACATTGAAGGGGATAAAACTAGCTGCTCATTTCAGAGAATACAGAAATAAAAAGACACATTATATGCCTGAGGTTTAACTTCCTCAGAGCCCATTCACAAGTGACTCTTCAAGCATCACCTGCAAATTGCAACCCAACGGTTAATTTAACAAGCTTCAGGCATTCAGGGCGAGAGCTACGACATTTTCTCAAAAACAAGCACTCCAAAACTAAGAGAGAAATGACTACTCAAGGGTAAAAAAAAATGATTTTATTTTCAATTTACAAACTGAAACTATCTATTTAAATGGTGTCTTAGCTTGCAAAAAAAAAAAAAAAAAAAAAAAAAAAAAAAAAAAAAATCTATTTCAGCTAAATGGTGTCATACAGAAATAACCTGAACCCCATGCTACTCAACACTCCAATTTTTTTTTTCACTTTTTGATTGATAGCTGAAGAAAGGAAACTGTCCTTGTTAAAAATCTGCACTTACAAGTTTAATTGCAACCTCTTCGTTCGTTTGGATATTTGTTCCTGTAGTCCAACAAGCGAAACCACCATAGAATCAGACTTCACAATTCCTATCACAAAATAATAGCAACAGATCTCGATTGCAAATCCAATCAGAGACAAACCTAGATAAATCTCGCCAAAGGACCCGCTCCCTATCTTTCGACCAAGGCGGAATTTGTTTGCCACGCGGGGTTCCATCCGAGCGCGATCGGAAACGGTATGTAACCTGGTTTCAAATCAACCCCTAATTCAAACAATTGAACTGGAAAAAACGAAGAAGAAAAAAACGCAAGTGAACAGCAATAGCGAATCCTCTGGTCCAACTTACAGCGGAAGAGTATCAAGAGAAATTTAACAGCTCAAGGGAGAAAGGAAGCTGATCTCAATCGATGGAAGAACCGGAGATTAAATTGAGCGGAAACCTGTCTAGGTCAATTTATCGTTCACAAGCTAGAAAGGGGAAGAACAGGCGATGCCGTGAAGCGGGGATTGATGGCGTATTTCCACCGGATTCTGAACGCCGGTTCGAGCGAAGCGTAGGTTACTCGTTACTTCGCTGGATGCCGAGCGAGCGGATAAAACTTTGTCCGTACGCGTGATCATTGATATTTACGCGTAAATTAATTTTTAAATATTTAATTAATTTCATTACACATATTAAACAAATGGCAATTTCTTTGAAAGCGAATGTAGAGTAAATCACGGATGATTATTAGTTATAAGTGTAAATGGTCAAGATATGATCGAAGATGTCCGGATTCAACCTCTAAACTTCATATGATAAACTCCCATACTTTAACACACAACATTGAGGAGAACACATATTAAACAAAAATATATATGAAGTGGATATATATTCTAATTAACTATTTATTTATTTTATACAAACATATTATTTTGTTAAATATATTTAATAAAGATGAGCAAACAAATGTTTATTTAGTCTATTTGAATTATAAAAATAACTCCTTATTTATATATTTTCCTTATTCTTCTTTCTTTTTATGCCCAATTAATTAGGAGGATAGAAGATGAATAATAAAAAAATAAATTATCCCTGAAAATAAAAAAAAAATATTATGAAAGATAAATAAATAAAATGTTTATGATGAAAAAGAAGAAAATCAAGACCAACAAAGCTCGGCCAACAACGAGCCCTTGGCCAAGCGGTCATCGAACCCGCAGACAAATCATGAGCTTGCAATCAACCAGACATAAAAATCTCTTTTGATAACAAACTTCAATTTCAACCCTCAAACTTC
>JBAMIE010181808.1:0-13122 GCA_037177295.1 Kaempferia parviflora | reverse complement strand
CCCAAAAAAAAAAAAGTTATTGTATTTGATTAAACAAGTTTGCAAGCCATTCACCATAATGTCATTAATCTGTGAGTTTGAATGGTGTGTTACAAATGTGGCAGGAAAGGTTTTTAAGGTCTGAAGAAAGCATAGAAGTTCACAGGTGGATAGAAAATTGTCAGTTTTGTTTATGTTAATCTACTTAGTTTTTGTAATATTTTCATTCTTTGATGCCGTCATCTCTTACATCACCAGTCTGCTCTTTTTTGTTTGTTCAGATTGGCTAATGATTTCTCATGTTTTGCAGTAGATATGAGGGTGGAATCTGGGACATGCAATGTTTGCTCTGCTCCTTGCTCTTCCTGTATGCATCGGATGGCAGTAGCAGGGGAGCCAAATGTTGATTGTGGATCCTCTGATAATAAATATGTCAGGAAAGAAATAGATAGTTTTTCTTTCATTGACATCAAGCTTAGACCGCATGATGATTTGCAGACTGCAGCTAGTGAAACAAGCAACTTGTTGAGTGGAAGTTCAAGCAATGATTCATATTCTGAAAATGCAGAAAGTAAAGCAACAATAAGGGATCCTTCAACATATGATGCTTCTGAAGATGTTGACATGCGCCCAGATGTTTCAACTGTTGAAGAGGACAAATTTCTTCGTAAAGATATTTCTGTTGAGGATCATGAAATGCCGTGCAATTATACAGGGGCTGCTATTCTGCATAGTGAATTGGATGGAGGGTATTGTATGTCAAGATGCCACAGAAATAGTGATTCATCCATGTCTGGAACTAGAGATGGCAATGATGTAGGTTTAGATCATAGTTTGGAGCAAGCTAAGAGAGATGCTTCTTGTAGCTCATCGCAAACTTTTAAGTTTAACACCAAGGAAACTAAAATGGCAAGTCAAGTTGAAGACACTTGTGAATCTCAAGGTTATGGTGTGGAAGGAGACCGGGTTAGCAGAAGGATGCTGAGCACTTACCACAGAGAATTTCTTCACAATAAAACTCTTAGTCCACTAAATGTAGGCTTTTCTAGTTTGTCTGATAGCACACAGAAGAATAGTCCAGTAAAGTTAAATTCAACTTCCCCTTGTCAAAGTGATCATATATCCAGTCATAGCGCTGATGGCTGTAATGACTTGGAAGCAAATCAACCATCACAGTTTCAGGGAGCATCTCATGAGTGCATACTAGTTAAGGAAGGATCACCTTGCCATAGGTTGCTTCCTGCTAGTGGCGATCATGGACAAAAGATCCACTCATTTCCGGACATTGGAGCTGGTAAAGAAACAAACATCAGAATTAGCTCACCTTTGGGAGAGTTGAAGAATGTGGACCCATGCTTGGAATCTGCTACTGATGTTGGTAGATGTGCGTCCAGTCTCCATGAGTCTGGAATGCAGCATCAGTTAGTTCTTCCTGGTCAAACTTCTGAATCAGATAACATATTGTTTGATGTAAGTTTTATAATATTGAATTTATTCTTAAATTATTTGCATGCATTTTTTTTTCGTTGAAGTTTTTTATTAATTATTGTAATAAAGTCTAGATGTTTATTGATGGTCTGATAGTAGACAATCTTAAGGTGTTTAGGTCATTAATTTTGTTTAAAATAGAAGTATCAAGTATCCATAACGGTGATCCGAAATGGTTCCTAGAAGTGTTTTGTGAGTAGGGGTTGAAGTGAATTTTGTTTGGACAACCACTATACGTCTCTTTTGCTACTAGCACATTCTATATGCGGTTAGTCAATGAAAACTGAGTGTCCAAGTGGATGAAAAAGATAGTGGGATGAGATTGCTTGGTTCTAAACTTCTAATTATAAAACATTTGGTACCTGAGTTTGAAAAATCATGAAAGTTAATCTGGTAAAGTATTAGTAGGAAAACTGTTCCTAGGAAAGATAAACCAAGCATTCTTCAAAATCCATGGTTAGCATTCTTAAAGGACATGAATAAAGGTTAAATTAATAATTTCCAAGATTATTAATTTGAGGCCTCATTTATTAACATTTAATCAATCTTTCATCAGAAAGCTACATTTCAACACTTACATTAGAATTTTAGCCACTCTATGGGAGGAGGGGATTTTAATCCTAAATTCCTTCATATCATTGTAGTCATGATAATCATACAATATCTTGGATGAATTTCCTATCATATTCTCTTGCATGGGAAAGAAAATTCCCGTAGTATGTGAGGCCAAAAGGATGTTATTTCTGTCAAGTAGCCAATTATTTTCATAGTACTAATCAGAAGATATATCAATTTTCAAGGTTTGTATGTGTCATAGAAAGCGGGGATTTTCCCTCCAATGGGTAACAGGCTTGAGAAGTGAGCCGTCTGGATAGACACTGCCACTTGATTTACTTTGATGGCTGGTGGGAAACTTTTGTCAAGCCGGGCCAGGCCGATCTTCCCTAGGACTAGTCGGAAAAATAACGTGTCATAGAAATGGGCTTTGGCCTTGTGTGTTTTTTTCCCTTTGCTTTGTTTCCTCTCGAACATTTGCCATTTGTATGTTGCATTCATTTTAATTTTTTCAGAAATTTCTGACAAATAGATTTATGTTGCAACATGAATCTTGAGAACTAATTGATAACAAGTTATTGAATGTTGGCTATAGAATATAGCGACTATAACAGAACCATGTCATGAAGTGACTTCAGCTTAGTAAAAAACGAAGTAATTGTCTGGCTTGTATATTCCTGGAATCTCCTTAGTTTCATACTTTCATGATTTGTTAACAGTTATGCAAAAATTACTATATCAGATATAACAACTAATGATAAAGCAGCACAGTTTGACCCTCCCAAAATCTTGTTTTGACTAGAGCCTTGGAAACTAGGGCCACCTTCAGAGAAACATCCAGAGGACAAAGTCCATTTAACAATTTGTAGAAAATTTTTGTAAGCCTTTGTCCTCCTTGGACACTTATATACTTTAAGTTTAGATCATGTTGTCAACTTCACCTCTACAGGCATTTTTTTCTTAAATCTTTTTTTTTTATGCTTGTTCAATTATGATCCTGCATAGTCTGAGAGGTGTGGAGTTTTGTAGATCGTTTATTTGCTGTAGAAGTTTTCTCCTTATCTACCATCCTAGCTAGCTACCTACACAACGATCGTGAGGGTGAGCCTTGTAGTAACTGTAATGTTGCTCCATAAATTAGCTTTACTCCAACCTGAGTTTGAGACACTGAAACAACCACTTTACCTTACTAGGTTGTAGAGGTTGACCCCCCTAGCTTCATTCACTGGCTTCACCTTTTATTTTACAAAACCACTATGCCACATAAGTGGATGCTCCTTATAAAAATAGCAAATACATTTGATCATTTAGTGTTTGCTCCTTAATATTTCCTATGTTTGATATTCTCAGATCCTATGTTGTATGCATTGTGGAGGATCAGTTTTGTGGGTTGAATAGTGCAAACTTGGTAAACATAGCAGAAATAATAAAAGAATAAGACAATACCAACAATGATACTCTCATGGTTAGGGTTTCTGGGTCCTACTCCGCAACCTAATAATTCGTAATGTGAACCACTGTTCGAAAATCCCAACTAGTCTGTTCTACTAGATGCGGAGAAATTCTATACAAAAATCCAACTGCTATCTGTTGTATGTCAACACGACTAGCAAGTTTTGCATCATCTTTAGCTTGGGTCAAATTTTAGTCTCTAGTGTGGGCTTGTTCAAGTAGCAAACAAGGTCCTAGCTTCCAAGTTGTATTATATGGCTTGGGCTGTGTGATTTTCATTATCAGGAATCTGCAATAGTTGCCGCTATTACTAATACAGCTTGTTGTTGTCTTCGGTTTTTAATTGTCTTTTTTCTCCTCTGGTGTTGTTTTCCTATCTATCTGTTTCGTGTGTTTAGGCATGATCTAAAATACTGGTTGAATGCATGGCACAGAGAGGTATCAGTTTGTATACCTAGCAACTTTTTGATGAAAGGAATAATATTTGAAATATTGTAAATAGCTTGCCCTTGTGTGTCACCATTACCTGCCCTTATTAGATAGCTGATATATTGTGAATACGTCATGTAGGTAAAGGTATGTGACATATGTGGGGATGCTGGTCGGGAGGAGCTTCTCGCTACATGTAGTAGATGCATTGATGGTGCAGAACATACGTAAGGAATTCTCATTGTTAATGGCATATTTTTCTTGTTAAGTCTTCAATCTGAACCTTTTTCAACTAATCAATTTAATGTTAATTAGTTACTGCATGAAAATTATGCTGACTAAAGTTCCTGAGGGAGATTGGCTATGTGAAGAGTGTCAGCTAAAGGAGGAAGTTGAAATAAAAGATCTGAAGAGAGCTGAGATAGTTTGTGGAGCATCAAATGAACTTTCCTTGAACAAGAAAATTCAAAATCTTGGGAGCTATGCAAATACTGAAAACTCTCCAAGGTTTTACTTCCAGTCAACTGATACAGAAGCAAGCAAATCTAGTAAAAGAGCATGCACACCCATTAAGGAAATGCAGATTCCAACTACAAGAAAGAGGCACATGCACCATATTGATGTTGCACCACCAACTAGAAAGAAGATTGCTGAACCAACGGATGAACATTCAAAATTGGCCAGTCCTAGGATTGCTGCAGTCTTCTCACGGGAAAATTCAATTAAAAATTTTAATGTGGCAGAAGTAAAGAGGATTGGCATTGCATCATCTCTTGGCCACCAGTCTGCAAATAATGCAAGAAATTTATCTCGTTCACCTACATTGTATTCTCGTGAAAATTCATTTAAAAGCTTTCATATTACTGAATTAAAGCGAGCCAGCAGTGCTTCATTTTCTGAAGGTTTGGTTACAAACAGTTCGCCAACCTTCACTCGTTCGCATACATTAGATTCTAAATCTGTTCAAAGAGAACATTCAAGTGGTAAGTTTTCATGGTTCAAATTAACTTCTTGTGTTAACTTTTTTATTAGTTGATTAGGCAAAACTGACATCTTAGAATCTGGACAGTGGCTCTTTCAAGGCAAGTTTCTTTAAAGAAGAATGTTGAACAAAAAATAAAGAAATTGTCTGAAGATGTCCCCCAAAAGCTAACTAGAGAGTCTACATCAGGAAACACAAAAATGATGACACCAGTGAAAACATTCAACAAGTCTGCATCATTCAAGAGTGTGGGCTCAGACCGTCATGATGATGAATCAGCAACCAAATATCAGTCACTTAAATCACCTCAAGCTGAGAATCCCCAAGGCTTCAAACAAGTGAAAGAAAGAATTGTTCCAGAGAGAGCAAGTTCCAATGCTGTGGTTGTTGACTCAGTTGTACCTTCAATCAGAAGAAAGTATATTCCAAAGATGGATTTGAAGATTGCACCACACAGCAGAGATTCAATTAATAAACTTGAGACAGAAAGCCTTGGCATTAGCAAAGGATTTGCTAAAGAAAATAGATTAGGTAAAAAATCTTATATTGGAGAACCTTATTTAGTGAGCATATGTTTTCATTTAACATGATACTAACTTATTATGCTGGGTTTCTAGTGCATAAAGAACTGAAGAAGCAGCTATCATTTAAAACTAAAAGCTCTGTTGGTGTTGATACTGGAAATAAAAACATTGTTGAATCTCAGAAAAGTGAAGATTCTCATGTCAATTCCGTATCAGTCAGTATATTTTTGAAGGATGCTGGTGGAGTTGCAACAAGCAGTGAGTCACTTTCTGCAGATTCCCACCCGTTTTCATTGGATGAAAAAACCAAAGATAGTTCTAGCAAGTCAAGACTTGCCACGTCAGGAGTTATTCATGAATCAGATCATGCCAAACTAAGAGAAGCAAACCATGCTGCAAATTCTTGCCGAAAGGCCAGGCTTCCTACGTCTTCTGCAAAGCCATCTGCTGATGTGAGTTCAAAAGATGGGACAAACAAACGGAATAAGTGGAGAGATGCACTCAAAGCTACAATGTGTAGTACAATTGATATCTCTGAGTCTAGATTGTGTAGCACAACCAATGCTATTGTGCCTAACCAAATTGGATCTCAGAAGCCTCCTGCTGACGTGAGTTTGGAAGATGGGACAAGAAAGAGGATTAAGTTGATGGATGCACTCAAAACTGCAACGCATAGCTCAAAGAAGATTAGAAAAGTTGATAAATGTGACTTTAGATTGTTGAACAACAATGAAGTTTGTGAAGGATCTTTCAGATGTTCTTTGCCAAGTATTTCTCAGAAAAATCTTCCCATAGAAGATGCATATATAGGAAAAAAGACATTGGATAATAATGATACTGTCAATAGCAGAACAAACAGCATAGACAATCAAAGCAAACACTTGATGGAATCGTCATATCTTCATGGAGTAGGGGACCTGAATGCCAATCTTGCTTCTTTAGATGAAACAAATGAGAATAACTTGACTCAAATTTTGCCAAATGATTCGTCTCTACAGACAACTATTGTTAGGTCTCTTGCCATGCCGGAGCATGATTTTTTATGGCGGTATGATATTTAACTCTCAATTTCTTAAATTAGAGTTGTGTTAAGCTTTATTTTCCTTGGATACTTTGGTGTTATAGAATAAGGATTAATGGTTCATTAGTGTTGTGTTGATTTTCTATAGGGGTGGCTTTGAGATAATAAGAATCGGAAGACTTCCTGAAGTTGTTGACGGAATTCAAGCTCATTTATCAAATTTTGCATCACCCAAAGTCCATGAAATATCATGCCAATTTCCTAGCAAAATTCAGTTGGAGGAAGTTCCTCGGGTTAGTTTGTGGCCATCACAGTTTCAGGAGACTGGTCCTGAAGAAAATAACATTGCGCTATATTTCTTTGCTAAAGATTCTAGGAGGTTAGAATGGTTGAAACACTATACTTACATTCGGATATACTATGTTTTTAAAAGCTAATTTGTTCTTGCTTATTTTTGCAGTTATGAGAAATCTTACCTGAAGCTATTAGAGACTGCATTGAAAAGTGATCTAGCCTTCAAAGGGAGCATCAATGAATTAGAGATTCTTATTTTTCCTTCGAGTATTCTACCTGAAAGTTCACAGCGTAAGAAAATTCTCATATTTTAATTTTTTGTTTAGGTTTTTTTTTTTTTTTTTTTGACAAATGTGATCTTTTATCTACATTTATAAGGGGTATTAAGTATTGATTGCACATTCTACTGATCAAGTCATTTTCTCTTTTAGAGCTTTGTATCCTTGTCTTCAAGATTTATTCTCTATGTAATCTCTAAACAATGTTTATTTAGAAATATAGCTTTGAGTGGGCTTCTTGCTCTCTCGAAATCCTTGTTAAAAAAGAGTTAATTGCATAAATGATCCCTAAAGCATCACCTAGATTGCAATAGGATATAAACATTATTTATTCATTTATTTTGTTTTAACGTGTCAATAAACTTTCAAAAAATATATAATGCCATTTACCAGATTTATTTAGCAGTTAATAACGGGTAGCTTATGTGGCAGCCAAGCATCCATTGTCATAGTGCCCATCAATATAATATCTGCCATGAGATCACGTTAGCATCCTGCATTATTATATTGATGTCGCAATGTGACTGTTGATGTGGCAATTGAACTGACATGGATGCTAGTTTACACCACAGGTTGATGACTTTTTACTTGTAAATTTAACAGTTTGGCCTGAATAAAATCGTTTTGATAGTATTTTTTATCATACAGATAGTTTGACAACCTATTTGATATCTGATGAAAGTTTAGGGGCCATTTATATAATAAGTCAATGACTTACGAATTGTTTGGTCCTTTTTGTGCTATTTAGGCTGGAACACATTGTTTTTCCTTTGGGGGGTCTTCAGAGTAAGGGAACTGGACTCTTCAAAACCTCACACTGATTTGCATGATAATCCTTGTGAATCAAAGATGCCTAGTAAAGCCCATGTTCAAGATATATCTTCTCATGCATGTGAAGAATCCACCTTGCTGAAAAATGATTCTCAACAGATCCTACTGAAAGAACTCAATAGTGTTGATGAATCCTGTGCTGACAAAAAAGTAGAGTTTGATTCTGTTGTTGATTTTCATGGCACTTCATCTACTAGCCTTGACAATGATAACCACGAGACCAAAGATTTTTCCATTAAAACTTCATTATGCAAGGCAGCTGCTGAGACAGAGAGCAAGGAACTGCCAGATCAATTCCCATGCTACAGAACTGAACTGGTAGGTTTATTTTCTTCCTACATAAGAGAACTTTTACTCACCTATATTTGTGAATAAGATATTTTTATATACAATAACTACATAGATGTGATAGTTATTGGCAATTTACCATGACTTTGATCCATTAGCTGCTGAGTTAAATTGTCATTTGTGATGGTCATCCAGTTTCTTTAATAAATCCATTTTTTTTTAAAAAAATCTAGAAGCAGCATAGTTAGGTATTAGTCATATATCTATACCATAACCTTACACTTGGGGATCCGTTGCCTGATTCATGTTGTCAGCAACATTTTTTTTTTTTCGACTTCCTACAGTTGAGAATGACTCTTGTCAAGCTGTAGACATGCGTGGTGATGTGGAAATGTCTTTCTCAATAGTGAGATCATTATCAAGCAATGAATGCGCAAACCATATGATTAATTCTATCACACCTTTTCCGAGATGAAAAGCTAGTTTTTATTAGTTGATTGAGAAGCATAAAATCAAGGAAATGTAGGCCAAGATTTCCTATAACTGGCCTATATTCGGTACTCTACTTGCTTGGTCCAACCTATATAATTGCACCAGAATGGCGCAACCTTTTGGGGATGGATGGTGACTCTCATCAAACCAATACTAGACACTTAGCAGCATACAGCATTTATACTTGCAGCATCTATTTGCATTGTGTGATCCTTGACCTCTTTTTATTAACCTTTTAATTGCATTTTGATTGATGAAATTACAAATTAGAGATTTCCCATCTGCTTGCAGGGACACACTAATAATGAGGCTGGTGACGGAAAAATTACTCACATTCATACATATAGTGAACAACAAAAGCTTACTAGATTTTTATCTGCAAATTCAGTTCCTTCTGGTTTTGGACAAGGTGATTTTTCTTTACCAATTACTTGATGGGGGTACTCTGTGTTATTCCAGCACCACTGTTCGATGTTTTATTTATTCATTTATTTTTATGAAAGCAGAGGGCAATGCGAGTCGAGAGATGGAGGAAAAGAACTCGGTGAAAATTGAACCTCTGCCAGAGGAAAAAATAAAAGAAGTTGATTGCCTGAATTGGGACTCAAAGCCTAACTTGAAACATACCCACCCTTTGTCAGAAAGACTATATGCTGAAAGATTAGAGAATATCAAAGCTAATGAATGGCAGGATGAAAGAGATGTTCCTATGGAAGAGGAACCAAAACACAAGCGAATAAAATATGACGAGGAAAGCCATACTTCTGCCAGTTATAGAGACGATCATATCATGGGATGCAGATTGCCATCTAATGTGCAACCATCTCTAACAAGCTTCCTCGAAGAAAAGCAGAATGGTGGCAGTGTCAACTACAGCCATGCAATGACTGAGAGATCACACTGTATCGAAAGGTGCTTTTTTCCCGTAGACTGCCCAGATAGGAGAGAGTTGATGGAGAACTTCAGATACTTCCTTCCTCGAGTTGATGAAGATACACCGCAGTCAAATTCTCCTGATCTTGAATTAGCTTTGGGCGGCAAGAAGCCCTCTCCCAAGAAGGAAACATTTCAGCCCTTTTATTCATTGGTTTACGACCGCAGATTCGACAAACTGTCTGATTCTACGACGACCAATCATGACGACGATGATATATCAGAATCCCTCTCCTTGTCTCTTGCCTTTCCAGGCATGGAGAGAAAGAGAACAGGGACACCTGTTAAGAGACAAGATCCACCGGGTGTAAGTTCTCTTTGGTGGCTTCAGTGACACTTAAAGAGAGGAGAGTCCATCCCATCAAGCATGGATGCCTTGTACATTATATAGCCTAAAGATGTTTCAGATCAAAGCGTAGGGTAGCTTATAAAACTTAAGCTATGTGTTCATAACCACCCACAAATACTTGTCTCGACTTTCTTTTGAGCTTTTCTTTTATCTTTTTTAGTTGTCGGTTTCAAGAGTGAAGGCAACGGCTCTTTGTATATATACGAGATAGGAGGCAGTTAATGCAGTGATGCTCTACTTTTATGTATATAATATACTACTACTGTTACTGCCTGTGGCCGTGCACTACTGTGACTTCCTATCGTCGATGTGTATGAACCTTTCATAGAGATTTTATTTTTCTTTCCAAAATAAAGTGAACAAAAAAAATTCTTTTCGAGTTCATAATCCAAATTTTTTTTTTCCAACTCAATTGCCAATTACAGAACGAACGTTAACAATTTTGCTGATTTCTTCTCGCTTTGCAGTTTGTAGTGTTTCGTTGAGTGATCTCATAAAGGAAGCGTCAAATTTCCTCCTTTGAACCTACCGACAGAGAAGGATCGGTTCAAGGAAACAGAGCTCATGGCGCGCTGTTCACGCGCCATTTCCATCGACATCGATCGCTTCATGACTCGGAGCTCGTCGACTCCGACGAATATCGCCGCCTCATTGCCGTGGGCGTCGACTGGTTCTCCCTGCGGCGGGCCGGCGGCCACGGCGTTGGCTCGGCAGAGAGGACAGTTGCCGCGGGCCTTTAGCCAGGCGTCGATACAGCGGAGGTGGAAGGCGTGGCCGCACACGGGGAGCAACCGGAGGCGCTCCGCCTCGCGGAACTCGCCCAGGCACACCAAGCAATCGGCGGCGCCGACGGAGCCGCCGCCGCTAGAGCTGTAGACGCGGACCGGAATTTTGGCGATCGAGGCATCCTCGAGTCCGTCCGATGACGAAAAATCCCATCTTTCTTCCCGCCAGCGATCGTCGTAGAGCTCGTGGTCCGAGCGCCGCCACGGGGAGTTGAAGGTGCCGCAGTACTTGGTGACGATGGTGTAGTAGCTGATGAGCAGAAACGCGCCGACGAGGACCGCGACGACCGCCACGACGAGCGGGGGAAAAGTCCGGCCGACACCGCCGTTGGAACCTTCTAAAGGAGGAGGAAGAACGGCTTCCTTGTTTGGCTTATAGGCGACCCAACTGGTACTTCCGCTGACGCCATCGCTCGCCATTGTCGTCGCCGCTAAGACCAAGAACAAAGCAGCGCCCTCGACGGCGAATTTGCAGGCCAATCGATGAGTCGTTGGCATCAAATTTCGCCTCCTTTTATATATTTCTCAGGAAAAATTGATGACAAAACCTCCAAAAAAAAAAAAAAAATAATAATAATAAAATCATTTGGTTGCTGAAATCAACCAAATTTGCTCTTTGTGAAGAACAGACAGAAACTTAATTGCCAAACGGCGAAAAGAAGGAGACCGTCTTCTTTGCTTTTCGATTCGCTCTTTTCTTCCTATTTTATAATCACCCCATCTTTTATTATTATTATTATTTTTTAATTGGCACTGCATATCCATCTTTTCAATTAATCCTCCATCTGTTACTGAAATAAATTGAAAGACTCTGGTAACGGATGACCATCAACTTAGCATTTTTCATTAAAATAAATTTATCTATTAATTTACTGAGACTAACACTCATCCTCAAATGCCTTATAAGGCACTCCAACTTCCTTTTTTCTTTTCTTTTCAGTGATTAAGAAGAATTTTAAAGATCGAAATGATGATAGAAACAGAGGACACGAAATCACAAATCCTTCCAACAATATTTTTAAAACCATAAATAGAAAATTAAAATTAAGACAAAAAAAAATCATTTTTTCATATTTCAAATAATTGCCAAGAAAGAGACCTCCTTCATCACTCGCAAACATGGATTAATTTTAAAATTGAAATGCAACGACCACATTTAATAGCAGTCCAAGTCGTATTTTCTCTCAAAAAAGGAGAAAAATATATGAATATAAATACTAATACAGTGACAAAAATCAAGAAAAAAAATTATATCCGCAAGTCTTTTATATATATATATACACACCATTAATTTATGAGAAGTTGTTATTGGTTAGTGGTTGGAGGTGACGTGACATTACGAAAGAGCAGCAGCACGATTTTTCCGTTGTCTAAAATTATTGTATTTTATGTTTATTCGTGAAAAATATAGATTTAGAGTTAATAATCCTTGCAAACTCCGATATTAATTGAGCAAATTAGTGAAGATTATTTATTAACAGTAATTAATATAAAAATAATAATAAACAAGTCTTGTCCTACTAAATAAAGTTTAAAATAATTAATACGTGATGAAAAAACCTCTACGTTAGGAGGAAAATAAAATGGGGGTCTGTATTCTATCATGGAGTGGGACTAAATGAGTTTGATAATGTTTCTTAATTTTATCAAAAAATTTAAATGATATTTGAATTCTTTAGATAAAAGATATGAAACTGCCACATCGATGGTCCTCTGAGTCAGCTCCACGGATGAGTGCATGGTGGGATGTATCTAGGCAATATTTGAATTCTTTAGATGATTTGATAGAATGAGGATGAGTGTAGGATCGAGATTGAGCGATAGAGGGGGGGGGTGAATATCGCAAAAAAAAAAACTATCGGATTTAAACAAGTACGCAGCGGAAGTAAAGAAAATAAAGGAAACACGACACAGATATTTTTACTTGCTTCGGAGTCTATCGGCTCCTACTGCAAGGCCCACGACTTTGCCGTTTACTTTGGGCAATCACTATCAATCCGAAGTATTACAAATGAAAGTACAAGATTGATTAAATAAAGAAAACAAATTATACCGCCTCCAGAAATGTAGTAGAACAGGTCGTAGGGAGGTCGGAGCAGCGTTGAAGCGTTTCAGAGTGTCTCGGAGCAGCGCGCAGTGCAAAAGCTTGAATGAAAGTTGTTGTTGAAGAGGGCAGGCTCGGCTGCCTTTTATAGCTCGAAATCTTGAGCGGGAGGGCGCCTTCAAGACTCTCAAGGCGCCTCCAC
Source organism: Kaempferia parviflora (assembly GCA_037177295.1). NCBI lineage: Eukaryota > Viridiplantae > Streptophyta > Magnoliopsida > Zingiberales > Zingiberaceae > Kaempferia > Kaempferia parviflora. Next base: position 196 of record JBAMIE010181808.1, on the reverse strand, counting down.
GTGTCGCCTGATCGATGCAACTCTGATCCCATCGCTGGTCAAACTTTATCCCGCGAGGGCGCCTTCAGCCATCTCAGGGCGCCCTCGCGCCTTTTCTTCGCGACGGCTTGATCAAAACTCTATCCTCCGATTTTATCCACGGGAGGGCGCCTCCAGCCCTTGAGGGCGCCTCCGCGCCTGCCCGAGGGCGCCTTCA
>JBAMIE010181799.1:0-13124 GCA_037177295.1 Kaempferia parviflora | reverse complement strand
TGAATCGATTTTGTTAATAGTTTTAAAATAGCTAGAACAGATTCATAGTTTGTTCTGCAGGTTCATTCATTCTTCCTTTTTTGGGGTTAAACTGTAATATACTTCAATGTAGAGGGTTTTTAATTAATGCATTCCTTATTATTCTGTTACATACCAATGTCTTTAAGCATGGTTAAGTAGATATCCTGGAGATAAAAAATGTGCTTATCAAATATTTTAATAAAACTTAGAATGTTCATAGTAGAGAATCTGAGATTTTTTTGTAACTGATTCATTTAAAGTATCTTACTTTTCTTCTGTTATTGTGCTACAGTTGTGGGATTTCTTGATGGACCGTGGTCGCACTCTCGATAGCCTATAGTAAGTCTGTCTAGTTGCGGAAATAAATTATTCTTTGATAGCATATATAGTTCTATTAGTCGGCCATTTTGATCTTTGTGTACCTCTTGGTTTTACCAATTCTTCTACAATCGTACGGTATGTTATCTGTTTCTAACAATAAAAAATGCACAATCTAATACACTGTTACACTGATCACAGTGGAGAAATATTTGATGCCTTCAAGGATGTATTGTTACTGCAAGATAGTGTTGATGGGTGCATGCCTAACAAGACCTCAAAATGCTCCACTTTTGAGAAGAATATCTTGTCTGGAGGCACACATCATTCTGTGCTAAATGAGAAAACTACCACGATTGACGAGGAGGCTTACCGCGCGGATAAAAAGGAGCATTCTGATGATGATTGGGAGATGGTGGAAGATGAGGCTGAGTTAATGAGCTAATGCCTAGTTTGATCGTATTACAGATTGTATAATACTTGTTACATTAGCCGCCTATGGTATTGAACAAACTCATCATGTTGCTCAACATTTAGTTTGGTGAAAACTACAATTTCCGTTTGCCGTAAATATAAACGGGATCAATGTTCTCAGTATGTATTATTATTGTAAAAGAAAAAGGAAAAGAAAATGTGTCTTACAAACTAATTACGAATAAATATATATTTGCTTGTTTTTTTTTTCTTGCATCTTATTTGATTGCCTGCAAGTTCTTTATGAAAACTGAAATAAGAATAGACTGGATGGTCATGGATCAGTAACAATTCAGCCATTGTCATTGTGTATAATAAATGATGCGATAAGGGTCATACGACCCCCAGGAAGTGGACAGCGTGGCAGATGACAAGGTGGAAGAAGTCACGCGGACCCAGGCTGGCCGAACGAGCCCGGGTCCCGTTCGACCAACCTCTCAGCAGACAGCCAAAGCTTCAGCTTCAATAGCTAACCAAGCCGCCGGCTGAGCAGACCGACCCGGTCGATCGGCTATGCTCCATCCGGTCTTCTCCACAGAGACGACGAGCCATCTGCCCTCTCATTTGATATGGAGGGCGTCCGTCCAACCGACGGGCCGAGACTCTTTTAGAACAGCACTCCACCTACTTCTTGCTGTCAGAGTACGGGTGTCAAAGCAGGAGCAGACGGCGTATCGTACGACTTGTACCCGCGAAGCTCCCATTCCTGACACCAGTACAGAAACGACATGCTCAAACATGGTAAGGTGTCAGAATGTCAGAAACGGCTTACCCGGACTGGGCACCATCTCTATGCGTGTCGGGGCAAGCCTTCACTATAAATAGAGATTTATAGTTTCCAACGTAGGTACGCAAGCTATAGTGCATTTACTACTCATCTACTCCCTCTTGGACACTTCACTAACTTAAGCGTCGGAGTACTAGAGTCAGGAACCCTTTCCTGATTCGGTCGCTAGTGCTCCTTGGAGTTTGTGTGATTGCGTGCAGGTATCGAAGAGTACGAGACGCCACGTGTCAAGCCAATCAACGCCCAGTCCACTTGTGATCCAACTCAGCATCGTATTTTTCAACATAATCCGTCCGATTTTAGACAGAATTAATAAAAAATAACAAAGCTTTATTTTTTTGAAATTTATTTTCAAGTGGATAATCTTTTCATTAAAAAGAACACAGTAGAAACTTCACAAATTTTACATTATAACAAAGCTTCATGAGAATGGGTTGTTCAAAATAATGACGTCGGATGAAGGCTCAAGTTTTCCACACCAATTGCAATATTAAGAGAGTTTAGGGTTTACTGATTCCTTTGAAGATTTCTGAAGGTGATGATATTTTCTTGATGGTGGTATTGTCGAAGTTATTCTGGTGTATGAATTTGTTTTTTCTAGAGCATGCTTTAATTGTTCCATTGTTGCCTGCTCGTTGCACTTGTTTCCACAAGAAACAACTATTCGTATGTTACCATTTCATTTGCTGTTCGACATTGACAATTCTTTCGCTAAGAAGCAAAAGAAGACGACGAGATATGTAGATTTATTCTTCATATCGAGCTAGTTCATGCAACATCTCAACAACATAGCTGACAAACAGCAAACATGCCAAATTATTTAGCAAACCAGACCAAACTCTTCAAGCACCGGACAGATGCTGATAAAGAAAGTTTGCCTCAAGCACAAGCAAGTTCTGAAAGCAAGACTAGACCCACAAGAACACTGAACGAGCAGATCATTCATTCACCCAACAAAGCGAGAAGAAAGGCCTCGTAGTCTCCAGAAGTCTTTTTAGCCACTGCATGTTCAAGGGGAACATTCTTCCTCTTATGATACTTGTCTTTGATCTCCCCAAGATCTTTCTCGGCATGCAGTACGATAACGCGAGTCAGTGTGTCTTCATCTGATTTCTCAAGAGCAGCATCAAGAGCCTAAAACTCAAAAGAAAAAACACAATTAAGTTGTCACACAAGAAAAATGATGTACATTGCGCCGAGTTAGAACACTCATGGTTAATCTGTTCACCTCAACAAAGTACAAGTGGGGATCGATGATGCAAGCAACCGCAGCTCGGAGTGCCAGTGCATATTCATCTGTAGATTCACCAGCCAAAGCCTGATCAAAGTATCAAAAAGGGTTAGTTCCCTATAACAATTTCAGCTACAAAGAAGTTGAAGTTCAAGATTCAATTGATACCTCTTCAATTGAAATACCATATTCTTCTCGATAGCTATTGAAAGTGGCATAAATCTGTGCCTTGCTTCTAGTACCCAAGATTCTTATGACTTCGTCATGGTTCAGTTCATTATCCTTTATATGCTCTTGCAGAATTTTGGCTTCTGATTTCGCTAACTTCACATCAATATCCTCTCCGTCATAGCGGTACGTGCTTACGAGACCAAACAATAGCTGCAAAGTAAAACTTCAGAAACCTTGCAACTTCATAGCAGATAGTAGTAATGTTTTCAGAGCAACATACCTTGCGCATATCTCCAACAGTGTGAGCAGCAACATCTTCTTCCAGAGAGCGCCGACATTTTGCTTGGTATGCCTTTTTCACAGCTAGAAGCTCATTTGGCGAGTTGATACATGCAATTTCTATAATCACATGAGAATTAAAACTCTTCCTCAAAGCAATACAAGCCATCACGGCCTCTCTCTCGACTGGCTCAAAATTCCAGCGGTATACAGCTTTCTGAAGAATCAAACATAATCAGATACACTGCTACAATGCGATAGTGTACATAAGCATATCACCGCATAACAATCCACAAGTCCTAACAATCTACCGCGTAGTAACGGTTAAAGTCATATCTAAGTTCATTTCGATCTCTTCACATTTACAAACTTTTCAAATAATTAATATTAGCTTCTGCAGATGATGCTGCCCCTATAGATAAAAACATTCATTGGACATTATAGGTTGAGAAATATAACTACCTCAAAGTTTCCTCTCAGTTCTGATTCGAGCTTTTTGGTAAGACTCTCGTTGTACAATTCCTCGTAAGCCAACTGAATCAGCTTTCTTTGAGTGGCATTTCTATGTGCTAAAATGTTGATCAGTGTCTTCTCATTAGTTCCCCATCCTGATACATGTAGATGTTGCAGTAATGCTATTTAGCTTAGACAAATTTTGCTTCACTATTTCTTCACGAACTTATATATGCTATTCCAAACTAGTGTATCTGAGCAAGTATCGAAAAAACTATAGAAGAACTTGCATCACTCTTATGCACAATGACTTTAACTGATATGAGCCCTTGATGAACCAATTGCTAGGTAGGTTCATGGATGGCCAAACAGATCACTTTTGCAAACTCTTACAAGGAGATTGCCAAAGAACATAACAATACTAGGAAACATAAATAACACATGGAAATGAAGACTACCATCTTTGCGCTCCCCTTTTATGAGTTTCTTTATGGAATATCACATCATCAAAGGCTTGAAAAATCAATCTTCTATCAATTATTACGAAAAAAAGAGTAGTCAAACCAATAAAAAGGGAAATCTATGTAAATCAATTGGACAAGAAGAAAGCAATTTCAGATATCAAAACAATAATTTGCCTGATTAGACGGTCTTAGTGATCAAGGCCAACTTCCATTAAATTTTTTTTTTTTTAAAAAAACTCATTTCTTGAAGGCTCTTTCCTTGGTCTGCGAGATGATCACAAAAACTATCACCTTGAAAACTATCAGAGATAACAAGTTCATATCTCTTAGAAAGATGAAACCTATTTATTTTCTGAGAGATCTGTAGATTTATTTCTGATCCGTGTTCAAAAAATATGTATATATTAATCTTGAACTCATGGAGGAATGATCCAAGCATTAGATCTGCATACAACTGTGTGGTACTGCTACAGATCTCTGATCGGCTTAAAAAAAAATCATCTTGAACTCACAGACAAATGACCAAGCATTAGATCTGCATCAACCAAGACGGATTCAAAGCAACAAGCGCATCAAGTTGAGAGAAAGTGAATACCATGGACGGCCTTGTGGATGCTCTCGGCGTCCTCAGCCGGGGAAGGAACTGGCTCGGGAACAGTGAGCGTCGCCATGGTCAAACCTTCTCTTGATCGGAGGAAGATGAGAGGTGGTCCAACTATGGAGCGGCATTTATAGAACTTTTGTCAGACCACTCAGAGTCTACAGAGGTTTTATTTCCTGATATCTGAGAACACCCTTAAAAATAAAGGTATTTTGATAAAAGCCCTCATTTTATCTTTTTCCAGCTGCAATATTAATATTTTCGTCAAAAATAAAAAAGAGCATTAAAATTAACCTAAAATAAAAAAATAAACACTTAAAAATATATATATATTTTAAAAAAGATTCTTTCAATTTCCATCCTTGTTCCTATCATTGAAAACCGCTGCGAGTACAAAATAAGCTCGCACATTGAAAATAAAAACCGCTGCGAGTACAAAATAAGCTCGCACATTGAAAATAAAAACTAAAACCACGGCCATGCCAAAACTACTTGTTCTAGGGCCATGCCAAAAATAAAATATTTTAAAAGATCCTTTCAATTTCCATCCTTGTTTCAATTTGATGCGTTTTTATGAAAGATAATTTCAGGAGGTTCTTTTTATAATTCTAGGGCGTCTTTGTAAAATTCCCGGACGTTATAGATCTCCTTGATATCTTAGAAAAGGAGTCGTGGGCGGTGGATCCTGTGCCGCGTGTCAGATGTCGTGCGTCGGTGTCGGTTCTAGACACGCAGAGAGTGCCACTTGGCGATATACATAGAATAGCGACATCCTCGCCACATCGGCCACGACGCCCAATAAATCAAGAATCGCCAGGTGGCGATCAAGCAACCGTGAAATGAAATTTCCCGTCTTCTTAGATAGAAACAAATATTTAAAATAATTAAACAATTTTCCAGTAATTTCTTAATACTCCTCGTGTCTAATATATTTTTTTTAAAAAAAAATAATAATGATAATTAAAAAAAATAGGAGTTGAAACGATACTGATTATGATGTTCTTTTTTCACATTAATAATAATATTTTTTTTTTAAAAAATAAAGGTATTGGATTAGGTGGGTTATATCTTCTGCCTTATCTGAAACAGTCAACATGACAGTGAATAATTCACATTTTATTAATTATTAGTCTCCCACTCTATCCAAAAAAAAGAATAGTTTTTTTAAAAAATAATTGTATTTTCTTAATGAACAAGTGGCCCTAGAATTTAAATAAAATTAATAATTTCTTCCCCATCCATTTCCTTAAGGGAGGAAAAGGTAAATGTTCTTTAGTCAATAATATTTTTTTATCATCTAATTTTATTGATAGTTTGTGCTCATCTATTTTGCAAAATTAAAGAGCATGGCATTAGAAGAGATCTTATAAAACAAAGCTTCTAATTAGCAAGGAAATATATGAAGAAATTAGCAGTAGCAAAGTATAAAGAGGAATAAAAAGGATCAAAATTTGAATTTTAAATGAGATAAAATATTTTGCAGTAGTATTGTAGATCTAACAAGAGTAATCAAAATGTCCTTTTGATTCCTAATAAAAAAAAACATTGTACAAATATCAAATGGAGGACCACGTTCGATTACAACTAATCAAAATTGATGTTTTCAAGTCGACAATTCAATCTCCTCTAATTAACGACACAAGCACCCGCGTTTGCGTAAAAGTAGAACTCAAGCAACAAGGATTCAAATCTCACCCATGATATATTACATCGGGAAGTTTGAAATATGCCACACACACACATTCACTAGGCTTTAGGATGTTTGAGAAAATTGACAACAAGAAATTACATATTGATCATGAATTCATTGATACATTTCAGTTACTTCAATATCTTTTTCCTAATTTTTTGGCCTTTAGAATTAATCCGATGACATGACAAAATCTAAGAACAAATTAAATCAGACGAGAATGAGGAAAAAAACTGGCAATTCATTGCTCTGTTTCATATCTTAATTAATTTATCGATCGAATTCAACATTTCTTGAACTGTATATACTCTGATCTTCTTACATTACATACACAAATAAATAGAACCACCCTTTTGCCCAACTGTGAACGACAAGGAGGAGCTAGATCGAATTCACAAGGGAAGAAGAAAGAATAATCAAACAAGGACGAATTGGCTGAAATCTCCGAACCTGGCGGCGCCGGCGATTGCGTCGGCAGCCGAGAGGCACCAGGACACCCAGTCTCCGACGGCACTCCACACCATGGAAACTACGTAGGCTGCGAATTCTAAAGGCATCGCCATGGCCGCCAAAAAACAAAATTCTACTGCTGATTTCTTCCTTCCTCAAATTAATTGCTGAGCAAATTGAGTCAGCAACGACAAAGAGGATAGAGATGACTGAGAGAGGAGAAGAAGAAGAAGAAGAAAGACCACAATTTATTGCTTCTTCGTCCTCTCTTTAATTGATCTCACAACTAACTGATGGATAGAAGAAAGCAAGTTGTTGATGCTTTCTCAATCATTTCAGCTAACTGCAGGTAAACACCTAACCGACAAGTAAACCATCGATCTTTAACAAACGGTCAACCCGCGCAGTTATTAAAATCAACAACATCCCTGAGCTTTTAAAAAAAAATGTCTCCTTTATTCTTAGTTTGGTTGGGCAGGCGGCAGGCCTCTTTCTCCCTCTGTTAATTGTTTAAAACAATCCAAGAAAAAAAATTGCTAAAAAGTAGCTTTTGTACCTTAATAGTATGTCTACGTTAACTTTTAATTAACTTGGTGAACTAAAAGTAAATTATATTAATATTTTTAACATAAAAAATAATTTTAAAATTTATTATTAATTTTAATCATAGCTCTAGACTCTCAGAGTCAGCTGAGAATTTCTCTCATTAATCAATCATTGATTTAAAGTTTGAGACTCAGCTGTGAAATATTATTAAATTTTTTTTTTCATTAATTAATTAGAAATCTAGAGTTTGAGATTCAATTGCGGCGTATTATTGAGAATTTTCTCATTAATTAATTAAGAATCTAGAGTTCGAGACTCAGCTGCGACGTATTATTGAGAAATTTTCTCATTAATAGGTATTGCATTACCACATGATTCTCTTTAGTCCCCCACATCTTAGAATTAATAATACTGTGAGCAAGTTTCTATAAATATCTAGAGTTGGCAATATTAAAAAATATACCGTTATAAGCTTTTTGACTAAGATTGAGTGTATTATTTGTATTATCAGTTAATATCTGATATAAAAAATTTAATTAATTTTTTATAAGAGAGAATCTGTTACAATAGTTAATTTGTTCTGAGTTTGCTTGGGGTATCAAATTCAATTTATCATATTATATTGCATGATTTATTTGATGGAGTCATGGTGACATGGAGACTTTACATGAAGGATAAATACTAACTTCATTCTCAAGGCCGAATTTAATTACAATATTTTAAAGAAAAATAAATAAGTTAAGAGGTATTAATAAGGTGGAGGGACAGCTATTTGCTTCAATCAGGGGAGAGCCAGCTAATTTGGAAATGGACGTGTATCATAAATATTATATTCAAACTACTGTTCCAATCTGAATGCATAAATATTTTGTTTTTACAATAAAACAAAACAAGAGATATTTATAAACTGGTTTAATGATAACAGCGTTTGTAAGATCATTGTATTTATATTGATACTTATAGTTCTATAAGAGTATATTCATATTTTGATCAAAAATCAAAATCAATTTATATATTTTATTTACAAAAAATATACAAATGAGATTCAAAGCAAGATAAATCCATAAGTACATTATCATTCTACTCAATATTGATCTTATGGTATCACAGAGAAATTACAAGTGGTGAATTCGTTGGATTGGATCAAAGGTGATTCCACACTAGTTACTTGTGAAAAATAAATAACACCCTAAAGTATAGCCGAGTTAGTAATCACAAATTTATAGAATTGAACAAACATCAAATCCAAGTAAAGATTGAAAAATTATCAAAATTACCCTCTTATACGATAACTAGCTTCAAATTCTTAATTTACTCTCTTCTAATGATATAGGATGATGATGCTTGGGAGGGCTGCTAGGGTGACGGTTTTGCAGAATTGTTAAACATAAATAACCAATGGCTAGGATGTTTAATGCAGAATAAACTGTCAAATCAATTCAATCGATCGGAGAATACATACCAAAATGACATGTAAAAAATTCTTGCAAAAAGCTCAGAAAGAATCTAGTAGCTCTGTAACATAAATTTTTTCTGCATTTCAAGCAGCTACAAAAGCCTTCTTGCCACTACCACTAGTAGATCCAGCAGGAATAACTTTCAACACATTGAATCTTACGGTCTTGGACAAGGGCCTGAAAAAGAGGACGGAATTGTCGGGACATTGAATGTAATGAACATGTATCTAGTTGACTAAAGATTAAAACGTGGAGCCCTACAACATTTATCCTCCAGGATAAGTGATGAACACATTAAATAGGTGAAGCGCTGCTGCCTTTACTCTGCTTTGAAAGAGTTTTAATAACTAGCTGCATTGTAGTGAGGGGGAAGTAAAATTCACCTGCATTGGCCGATAATGACATGGTCGCCCTCCTTAACTCGGAAACAAGGAGAAATATGGGCTGGGATGTTGGAATGCCTCTTCTCATACCTTGTAATCGAATATTGCAAGTCAAGTTTACATTCTATCAGATGGAATCAATGGTAAAATAGTCGTATACCTTTGATACTTCTTCACGTAGTGAAGATAGTTTCTCCTGACAATAATGGTTCTATTCATTTTGGCACTGTGGCATGTGCCAGCCAAAATGCGACCTCTGATTGACACAGTTCCGGTGAATGGGCATTTCTTATCAATATAAGTACCTGCAACAAAGGAAAAACATAGTTGCTTAATATCAATACCAAAGTGATTAATGACTTGTCTCAGCAAGTGTCATCGAGGAAGAACAAACATGAACTGATAGCCCCTAATTTCTGTACAATTAAACAAGCTAACAAAAGCAATATATAATAGTGAACCTTTAGTCCTTGGAACTCGAACATAATACTAAACTACTTTTAAAAAGTTGTACATTCTTGAATTGTGAGTATGACATACGAAAAACTACATGTCAAATATGCGCACACCTTGCACAAGGATTTTTTTTTTTTAAATCAAAGTGATATAGAACTTCATCAAATTTTAGCATGTAACAACAAGACATTAATTTCCATAAATTGAAGATACTTGTTTGCCTATAATTTTCTAATAGAAGGAACACTAGAGCATACATCTTTGGGCAAATAAAGTTTTGAGCATATCCATAATTTCTGCATTTCTTCCGTCTAAGAAGTGACAATCTAGGTCATTTTGATACCACTACGCCTATTTGTAAGATGTAAAATATCAGGATAAATGTTAATTTCAAAATGCTTTATGGAATCTAAGAATAACACCATTTTTAATGATCCTTAGAACAATCATTAGAATGTCCACCCAAACAAAACAATGTAAGAATGAAATGAGCAAAACAAAATGATATAACAAATAGTATATATCATAGCTCTCACCTTCAATGGCTTCTCTCGGTGTCTTGAACCCAAGCCCAATGTTCTTCCAGAATCTATTGCCACCCTTACCTGGCTTCTTCCCCTTTCCGGATTTCTTTGAACTGCATTATCAATTATATTAGTAACCCCAAACAAAATAATTCAGTAATTTACAAAATTCACTATCTCACCTAAGGAACACTTTCGGCTGCTTAAGGAAGGCCTTCTCAGTCTGTTCAAAATTTATTAAAAGCCAAGCGACAGTCAGCCAACATGATAAAATTCCTTACAAGTCTAGGACGGCGAAATTCTTTAGACTAAAACCTCCTAATTCGATGGCCATTATCAATCAAAACAGAAAACCCAGAAATTTGATAGTTTGTAACTCTAGATAAAGAATACTCTAAAGCATGAACATATCTCAAATGAAAAGTTTTACGCATTTGAAAATACAATGCGAAGGGGAAATCAAGTCCTAAGATCGACAAGGTATAGCAAATTCACATAAAACAAACATCAAGGGTTTCAAAGCTCTCAAAAATTGGACCTTGATACCATTACACCATGTACCAAACTTCAATTTGTCTTAGAACAAGCTTGAGGTCTCCCAAGCGAAAATGATGATCCACAAGAAAAACAAATACGATCAAAAATAGCTACGGAAAGCTTAAGAAAGGAAAGCAGACAGGTAACTACCTGCTCCGCCATGATGCCCGACGGACACGGCGATCAAGTGCAGCGAAAACAGTGGAAGTGCGCCGGCGGCTCCAACTGCAAACCCTACACGTTATATGTTGGAGAGGGCGGAAAGGCACAGGGATCAACGGTTAGGATCAGGCAACGATAAGACGGGTTACACCTGACCCAGGATGGGTTTGGTCTGGACCCGGCCGGCACATGTAACCAGGTCAACGGGTCAGTTGCCTGTTGACTCACGTCGCTGGACAGGTTACAGTTATAGGCCACTAAAAATTGGTGGACCACTGGTTCCAATTTTTTTTATTTGTGTATCCGTTGGTGAGCGGCTTCAAGCCGTTTAACCAGTGGTCCCTAGGGGTGTAAACGAGTCAAGCCACTCACGAACTATTTGGGTCTCGGTTCGAAAAAAAAGTTCGTTTGAGTTCGTTCGATTAAGTTAACGAGCCGAGCTCGAGCCTGATTTCGAGCTCGAATGTAAAATACGACCAAAATAATAATAATATAATGAATATTATTGGACGAATAACCTTCGTGGAATTTTCCGGAATTTTTAGAAATTTTCTGGGATTTTATTGGAGGTCGTATGACATGTTTTGAGGGGATATCCGATTAGGCGTAAAGGAAGCCTGTTAGGAATACCTATTTAAGTGGGAGTTGATTGAGGAGAAACTTAGGGTTTAATTGAATCAAACCTAAGTTATAAAGCTTATAAACCCATTTCTCTCTCTTTTCCTCCCGATTCCCCTCTTCCGTTCGCTTCTCATCGCGCCGCCGCCCCACCCGCGAGGGATCGCCGGATCGCCGACGCCGCCTCACAGCATCTTCGGCCGAGCATGGTATCCACCTCGAGCCGCCTCTCCGATTCATTTCTTCTTCTCCCCGCGATCGCCGCCATTCATCCTCTTCCACTCCGTGAGCACACCTGCGAGGTCGACAAAGGAGCAGGCGATCTCTCTCCCTCTCTCTGTCGTGACCCATCCCGACACCGTCGCCCTTTCGTCGCGTCAGGACATCGACGAAAGATTCGCCGCCAGTGTTGAGCCGAGAAGAGGCAGGATCGGAGCATCAACATCGACCGGCCAACTATGGTTGGTCTTCCAACCATTACAAGGTTTCGGCTGGTGAATCCCTAGCCTTTCATCGCCGCACCAACGCCTTAATCTGAGTGTATCTCAGAGTTTGGAGCAGCAAATTAGCAACTGCCGGAGAAGAGGAAATGGTTGATCGATTTGGGGGCTGCTGGATATAAGGTAGACTTCACTCTTAGCTCATGATTTGGCTATTGAATGTTAGATTGCTAAATTGGGCAGCAATACTTGGTTGGACAGTGATGTTCCCTGTTTCCGGCCATCATCACCAGCGGTGAACATCCCTGATAGCAAGATACCGGTGGAGTATTCAGATTTGGGGTAAGAGTGATTAAATTCATGACAAATCCTAGTTCATGTAATTGTGAAAGACTGAGGATTAGTTAATCTTAGGTAATCATAGTATGTTTAGGATTAATTGATGAGATTAACCTAAACTAGTGAAGATGGACTAATTACAGTTAAACCAGCTTAACCCTAATTAGAGAGGTAAACTGTATTTGTAAGGCTTAACGGTTAATTGGGGAAAAATAACTATGGATTAATTAATGATCCTATCGATTAGGGATTTTCCTAGTTAGTGAGGATTTTATTTAGCTATTTAATTCACGTGAATTTAGCTAAATAAAATACTTTGATGCAGGACGTTGATTTGATTTGATTCAGATTATCATTTGATATTTATTGGACGGAGGTTCTCGGCTACATCGAGCATCTTCTTGTTTGAGGCGGGTACTTTTGACTTATCTTTGGATATAGTCATTTGATATGCATAGTATACTTTATCTACAGTAATCATTATGATTCTATTTGCTATTGGATGTCACTACTTGATGCCTTGTTATCCTGTTTCCTGTGGTATATATATTTGCCTTGCCAGTTTATCTACTCTTCAGATTAGTACCATGTTTATTCTGATACTTGCCATGCATACTTTCTTACATAGCAGTTGTGACATATATCTGATTAGCCTTTGGTTATACCTTCCTGTATACCTAGACTCTTGACCCTTGGGTCAATCTTATGGACTTGATATCTTAT